>PVJO010014799.1:0-46823 GCA_004026905.1 Hystrix cristata | reverse complement strand
TCAGTTGTGACTTCACCCTTTTCATTTTTTATTGCATGGATTTGGGTCTTTTCTTTCCTTTTTTTGATAAGAGTGGCTAGGGGCTTATCTATTTTATTTATTCATTCAAAGAACCAACTCTTTGATTTATTGATTTTTTGTATTGTTTTCTTAGTCTCAATTGCATTAATTTCAGCTCTGATCTTAATAATTTCCTCTCGCCTATGCGCTTTGGGCTTGATTTGTTCTTCTTTTTCTAGCTGTTTGAGGTTCAACATTAAATTGTTTATTTGGGCTCTTTCTGTTTTCCTGATGTGGGAGTTCAATGCAATGAATTTCCCTCGTAGTACCGCTTTCATTGTATCCCATAGGTTCCGGTATGTGGTATCAGCATTATCATTAAACTGAATAAATTGCTTAATTTCTTCTTTAATTTCTTCTGTGACCCAGCTATTGTTCAGAAGGACGTTATTTAGTTTCCAAGTGTTTATGTGGTGTTTTTGTTCTCTATTACCATTGAATTCCAGTTTTATTGCACTATGGTCTGATAGTATGCATGGTATAATTTCAATTTTCTTGCATTTACTTAAACATGTTTTATGAGCTAGTATGTGGTCTATTTTGGAGAACGTCCCGTCTGCAGCTGAGAAGACTGTGTATTCTGTTGTTGTGGGGTGGAACACTCTGTATACATCTGCTAAGTCCATTTGTTCGCAGATTTGATTCAGTTCTGATATTTCTTTGTTAAGTTTTTGTTTAGTTGATCTGTCTATTTGTGACAGTGGAATATTGAAGTCTCCCATTATAATTGTATTAGTATTTATGTGATCTTTCATGTTCCTTAATATTTGTTTTATGTAGTTAGGTCACTGATATTTGGTGCATAAATATTAATGATTGCTATTTCTTCCTCTTGGAGTTTTCCCTTGAGAAGTATGTAGTGACCTTCTTTGTCCCTCTTAATCTGAACACTGTTATTTTTGAAGGGTACAGATTAATTGTTTTTTAGAATGTCTCACATTCTGGACTTGTTTTAGGATTTTCTTTTGATTAGATTTAGAATAAGCATTTCTGGCAAGGCTGGTTCATGCATGATGCAGACTCGCCGCATGGCAGCAGGGAGCTGCTTAAGTCAGCTTGTCTTATTGTTGATGCAAACTGTGATTATTTAGTTAAGCGCAGACAATCAGATGGCTTCATTTTGAACACACCTTTTGTTTTTTTAAATTAGTAAGGGTATCACAGGGTGATATTTACAGACTATGTGAATATACTGTTCACCATTAATCTTTGGCCAATAGTTTTACCATCCAGTGGTGAGTCCTCTCTTGATCAGTTATATATGGAGAGGGGTGGGGGGAAGCAAAGTGGTTTTTAAATTTTTTTTTTTTTCCCGGTGCTAGGGATTGAACTCAGGCCTTTGTGCTTGCCTGGCAAGCACAAGGCCCTGAGTTCAATCCTCGGCACCACCAAAAAACCAAAAAAAAAAACAAAAAAAAAAAACAAAGTTACAGTTATGCACAGAATACCATATTAAGTGAATGAATTATTAACAAAAAGAACTCCCTCACTCCGTGTTCTCTGAATATTGGTAGGGACTGCATTTTTAACTTGACATGTTACAGTCCTTTACTGTTTTCAGCCCAGATTCCCCTAGGCTTAGCTAGTAGAGGCCTCTTCACAAGATATAACCTCATTAGGCTTTGAGCTTCCTTGCCTAGAACATGAAATACTGTGCACTGATCTTACTTTCTCTGTTCAGACCTGGAATCAACCACTTATTCAAAAGAGTATTGGTTTCTTTTAGTGTGAAACAATCTTTCCCTTTACAGTCTAGCTGGGTGCGAGGGGTGCTCATGGTCACTGGGTAATAATGGGCTAATAATTGTATAGGAGTCTTAGGTACAGAGGTCTAGAAATTTCTTTTTAAGATGGGTAACATCCTGAATTATACCAGTACATCCAGTTCAAATATAGAGCTACAGGATTTTTGCTAACCAGTCTTATATGTTTATTTCTTCTCTTCCATGCTAAGAATTCTGGTTCTCAATAACACCAGGATGAAAGACTTAATATATCACATAGAATAACATTCATTCGCTTTACCGTATTTATATGCAGAACAATGTCAGAAAATAGTATTCACCATAATATAATTATTAGAAATGATTGCAAAAATAATTTTTTTTTCAGAGAGGTGTGGTGGTGCCTGCCTGTAAATCCCAGTGCTCTGGGAGGCCAGGGAAGATTGCAAGTTAGAACCAGCCTGGACAATTTAGAGACTTAATGAGACTTCGTCTCAAAATAAAAAAGGTTGGGATGCATCTTAGTGCAAAGACTTTGGATTCAATGCTTAGCACAGAAAAAAATTTCTTTTGTAGGTCTTTTTTCTGTAGAGTATATCCCTCTAGAGATGAACAATCATGTTTTATATTTTAAAGTTACTTGTGAAAGTTCCTTTCTCCGTTGCTTTAGTATCAATTGAATATAATTTATGTTCATGTCTTATAGATTGCTTATTTGTACTTTAATTTAAAAAATAATGTAATTCAAATTTAATTTTCCAGGGCTTTGTCTATCTATGTATGTACCTATGTATCTATCTGAACAATGAAAATATTGTTTTATAGTAAAAATAATGTTAATTTATTTAAAATATCTTACAATATATGTGAAATGTTTTCAAAAATTGCAAGACAATAGCACACTAACAATGCATTTACTGGGTAAAGTTTAAGATTTTTTTCTTTCTGGCCTGTGAATACATCCCAGTAAGGATGTGTAGTTATGATAATAAGTTCACAAGTTACTTGAATTAATTTTTTCTTGTTTTGGTTTTGTTATAGTTTTGAACTGTAGTCAGAATTAAGGACCACTCATCTCAGGAGCAGATGTGATGGTCCCCTTAGTATTTGGAGGGGGAAAATGGTTTTGAAAAGTGGAAAACAGAGAATTGGGCAAGAGCAACTGTACATTTTGTGTGTGTGTGACTGATGCATGGGAAAGAGTGGTGCAGTAAAAAATGAAGGTAGATACAGGTGCAAATCCCCTATGATGAATGTTATCACTATGTACATCTAAAATGTACCATTAAAATAAAATTTAAAAAAATGAAGGTAGAAAAGTACATTGGGCCTATCATGGTATACTTAGGGTAATAGAATCTTTGGTCAGATGATGGGTTAGCAAAAAGATTGGAGTTTCAGAAATAGAAAGGAACGACCTGACAAGATGGTGTGTCCTCATCTCCCTACTAACTCCTCTGAGCTGCTAATAGGAAAAAAGAAGCTTAACATTCAGCAGAAAGAAATCTGCAAACCACGATTTTGAGCAGTGTAGTTCTGGATCCTGACTTTGCCAGTTCACCTCTTTCCTTAGAGTCCTGGCAACTTTCATATTCCTTTGCCTGTCGGTGCCTTCACAATGAATTGATAAGTTGTAAAATTTATGCGCTGCTCCCTCTGACCTATTCTGTAAATCATTAAACAAACCAAAGCTATACTGAATATTGACTGTTTCTTCTTGTTTGCTTGATTAAACTTTCTTTCTGACTATAAGGAGGATGAGTGGAAGAAAGTATGGAGAGGAAAGGGGAACACTCCAAAATTTTTTTTCCGGGAGTTGGGGGTTTGGCTCAGTGGTGAAGCACTTGCCTAGCAAGCACAAGGCCCTGAATTCGATCCCCAGTGCCACTGCCCCCAATTTTTTTCCATACAGAACAGTAACAATTTTCTTCATTTGCTCAGGGATCACATTAACACTGAATTATTTCAAATATTTGTGAGTTATAAATTATGTGGTAATACATTTCTAAATATATTGTTTCATACATGTGGATGTACCATAATGTATTCTTCATTAAAGTAAAACCCTATGTAATGCATTATTTTATTGAGTTGCACTGAATTGAGTAAAGAAGGTTCAGTTTACATCCTTAGTTAGTCTTTTGGGGAAAGTGGCCAATGAATGCTCTTTTTGGGGGGGCAGTGCTGAGGATTGAGCTTGGGGCTTTGCACTTGCTAAGCAGGTGCTCTATCACTGAGCTAAATCCCCAACCCCCCAATGAATACTCTTAACAGAGACTGCAGATCTATTTATCAGATCCTATTATTGGGCCAATTCTTCCCTTATTCTAAAATAAACATGGAAATTCTAGAGTTGTTTCAACTTTGCAACATATAGTGAGATCTTAGTATGTCCAAGATGTACTTCCTTGGAGATGGAGAAGACATGGTCCCTAGGAGATGATGGGCCCTCCCAGTGGTTGCCACTGGCTCAATCGCCTGAAGAGCCTGTCACATTTACTGATCCATGTTGTTCCCTTCAAGCCCAATAAATCAGAATCTCTATAGACTGTGCCCACATCAATTTGTTTAATACTCACTGTGATTCGAATTGTAGTCAATTCAGAGGCAGATGTGTTGCCCAATTAAATAGCAAGTTAGATGTCACAAAGAGTGATAAGTGTGTGATAAGTGTGTATATATAGAGTCTTCCAAGCTGGCAGTATTTGGACTCATGGAGCATGCAGGGTTTGAATTAGTATTTGGAGGATGAATATGAAAGAATGAAAACAGAGGACTGGGCAAAAGCAACTATAAATATATATATTTTTGTATGCGTGACTGATGTGATACCTGGTTTTCTGATTCCAAATCCCATAATCCCTTCAAGCAAGGACAGCAACTCATGTTATTCAATTAGGATATTAAAATGGGATGCATCACTAAAAATAACAAATACTACTGTGTGAAAAAAATTTTTTGGTTGCTATTTTTGTATTATTAGTACTTGAATAGTACATAGTAGAACAGAGCTGTTTAATTATTTTAAATATGGGACACTATGGTATTGTGAGGGTCACAATTCTACAGTCTTTGAGCAGGTGATCCATTGTCTGGCAGACAATACCTTATTTTAAGCTGGCGTCAGCCTGTGGTTCCAGGGTGTCCTCATGCCTGAGGATCCGAGGAGACTCATACTGTGTAGTGCCAGGAAGCCACCAGGTGACGCTCACTCACCGCTCATCATCTGAGCTGGAACAAGCGTGTGCATTCAGGTCAGTGTATGATGGTGAAACAACTACTTTTGTTGAAAAAACTAAATTTAATTTCAAGAACTTTTTTCTTCATATGTGGATGAACTCTAATGTGGGACGACAAACCCCTATTATAAAAATTCATCTAGAGCAAAATAAAATTCCATGAATACATAGTTTTGTTTTCCTCACACTCTATAGAATAGATGAAATGTAATTATTTTACTGGCTAGATGTTTGAGAACAGCTAACAATAAATAGTGTCTAAAATCTTCTACTAGAAACACGACCAGAACTTCTCCTGTAAGAAGGGGGACTGCAGACAGAGTTCTTGGACCGCTGAGGTACACCTACCCTTGGGGTCCTTTTGCGGGGGGTGGTCTCCTTCACCCCAGACTGTCCACCTTTACAGACCTCTTCCAAAAATAGAAAATGCTGAGTTTGGGGGTGCACTTTTCTAAAAAGTTCATATTGTTATTCCCAAAGTTAATTTTTATAAGTACTTTAAGATAGCGTCTGAACATATTGAAGAAAATTTGCAGTTTTATATGTAATTAAATCTTCTAGCTCTATGCTGAATTAATACTATCAGAATATGCTTATGATGGTAGTTTAAAAAATCAAAAAGATACCATCCTTGCTTTGTTCTTATGCTTTTAATGGGAATTTCTTACTATATACAAAATAAGAGAAAATAATGCAGGGAGTCCTGTGCACTCATTATTCACTTGCATACTACCGTTCTGCATTTTTTATTTCGCCTAGACTCTTTCATTTTAGTTTTACAGAGTATTTGGAACATTTTTAAAACGAGCCCAGGAGGTCATGTTACTTCCCATGTAAATCTGACATTTGTGTTGCAACAAAGAAGAACTGGAGTTCTGGATGGGTAGCTGTGAATATCCTTGAGACAAGACTATTCTGTGGAAGTTTGAGTAAATACTCAAATAGGCAGCAAGATATTTTAAGATGAAATATATTTAATATTTATATATTCTACATTTCATGATTTAATAAAAATTTATATGTCTCATGGGTAGGTAGTGGGACAAATGAAAAGCATGTGCATTTCTGGAGACAGGCAAGGTCTTTATTTACATGTGTATGTAAAATTTTGTACGCTGTTATAAGTTAGATAAGTGCATATTTCCAAAGTACGTATCTCTTTTTATAAGCTAGACAAATGCATAGTTCCAACATGCACACTTCTGTTTTATTACTGTAGTCTGCCTGAATAAAAAAAGGTCATATGAAAGTGACTACATTAACTAAACAATGTCTGCTGTGAGACTTAAGACTTTTGATGCACAGCTTTGATTATTCTGGCTTTCATACTTTTTCAGACTTCATAAGATGTAATGTTTCCTGTAAAAATCTGACATCAAGGGTAAGAGCTGACTTATTACAGTTCTGAAGATAATCAGTGTTTTTAGCTTTTTTGCTGTTCTCATCCATTACCATCTCCGTTGACATTAGCTTCAGCCGCAGGGTTTGTTCATCTCGAATAGCCAGAGTTTGAGATCATGCCACAGAGTCCAGCTGATTGGGAGAGGGACGCAGTTGCCGGGGCTGACTGTGAATGATATTGCATATCCTTTCAGGAATGTGATGTTTAGATTATAGCTCAGGCCGCTGAAGAGTAAATAGCCTTTTTTCTCTCCAACATTTTGAAGTACTAGTAACATCAATATTTGAACTCAGTGTATTGCCCGTGTGTGACAAATTTGTAGGCTTTTTTCCCTGCAAGATTATTAACTTAAAACATAGAAGAATCTACAGATTAAATTGCCAATGTGGTAAGAATAAAGGTCTTTCACTATCCTTTCCATGCACCTGCTGTGCTTTCCATACAACTAAAAAGCGTAAGACGGATAATTTCATCTCTTCAATTATGTCTACATTTTATTTTTCTACTGATCATTAAAACTCTAAAACTGAAACTCCATGAGTTTCACAGGTAGATAGATTGAATTCTTTGTCCATATATAAAAAAAAATCCCTGATCCCTTGAAGCCTTATAAATCATTTACACCCCAGTGTATATTTACCTGTTATTCCTTTTTTTTGTGTGTGCTGGGGATTGAACTCAGGGCCTTCTGCTTGCAAGGCAAGCACTCTCACCACTGAGCTAAATTCCCAGCCTTGTTATCGTTTTCTGTACTCAAATCCTGGAAGGGAAGTGCAAAGAGTTAGGATCCCATCAGAAAGAACACATGCAGACCGTCTCGTTCCATAGACTCAGCTCTGGTCAGGATTCTGTTGGCTAACTTTGCCAATATGGAATACATTTGTGTAAGTAAATGGCCTAAACATACCTCTTTTTCCTTTTCCAGGTTAAAAAATATTCTGCTTTAAAAAATGTAATATTAGAGCTGTTTATTTAACACAAAGAGCCTGGGCTAGTGTAAGTTGATTTTATCTAGTTTATACAAATTTTATCTAATTTATGTATATCTTTCAGTCCTAAAACTTCCAAAATCACCATCTACTGGAAGCTGCTTCTGGGGGAAAAGAACTCTCACTTCTGGCAGAAAGTCTACTTCTTTTGGAAGGTGCAAAAGCTTCTGAGTGAGACAGGACTGGTACTGACTGTCCTTCTGTCACTGAACTTGGTCAAGCTACTCGCCTTCTCAGAACCTCAGTTTCATCATTCATAAAAGTAGTGCAAAACTATCTCATAATAATGGCTGCATTGGAGAACTGTTCTGGGCCGAGGGCGTGACCACAAAGCAGCTGGAACAAATCGAGACGCGGGTTCTCTGAGAGGCAGACTCCAGGGCAGGTCGACGGTAATTAGTTTATCGGGGATGTTTGGAGAACATGCTAAGGAAATAGAGGAAGTAGCTGAGTGACGAGGAAGCAGCTGATGAGGATGGGGACACATCATGGACCGTGGGTGCGACTGGAGCTTAATTCTGTAATGAAACTTCGGAGAGTTGGCAGGAAGCGTACGCCTTGGAATCATTCCACCTGAGAGGTGAAGGAGCTGGGATACGTATACACGAACAAAGAGTGAGGCCATTAGTTGAAGGCTACTCCTGGAAATATTAATTATTTAGAATTTTAGCCCATGACTACACAGAGCTAGAAGAAGAGCACTGGGGAATAGAGATGCAGACTTGAGAGTTGGGATTTCACCAGAGCTTAATGAAGAGCCAGTGAACATGGAGGAGGTGCCAACATACCCCCCAACACTAGCACAGTGTTGGCCAGGGTTCAATAAAAAAAGGCTGTGCACTGAGCCTCCCTAGTCCGAAAATCTGAAATCCAAAATGCTCCCAAATCCAAAACTTTCTGAGTGCCGACATGACACCCTAAGTGGAGAATTCCACACCTCACTGTGGCAGAACACAGATGCACTTTAAAAATGGTATGAAATTACATTCAGGCTATGTGTATAGGATATACACAAAACATAAATGAACTCTGTTTTGGGCTTAGGTCCCATTCCCAGAATCTCTCATTATCTATATGCAAATATTCTAAAATCCAAAACAAAACAAAAAAAAATACAAAACACACACACAAAAATACTTCTGATCCCAAGCACCTTAGAGAAGGTACATTCAACCTGCATTAAAATTAAAAAGTAAATTTACCTCTTAGTAGAAAATACTCTTGTTAAAAAAAAATGCCCTTCCCTTTATATCATATTTTCTTTTCCAAATTAATAAGTATAAGGTTAACCTGTTGTGAGACCCAAAAAGCATGAGGTGTGATAGAAATATAGGGTGAATATTTAAATTTTAAAAATTATTACAGTAAATGACTCATTGCCATTAATACCTCTCAAAATACTCCCCCTCACTTCAAACAAACTTTTCCCATCATTCTTGCCCTTTCTGAAGCAGTTCTGAAAGTTCTCTTTCTTGAGTGTCGGTACAAAATGTGATTAAAAAAATATGGTGAATGTTGCTGTTGAGTGCCATCCAAGAGAAAAATAGGCTTGTAAGAACAATACAGTGTGTCCTTTTCCCACCTTATTCATTGGCTCTGGCACCATGTGACTTCTACCTCTTCCCCCAATTATTTACCTCTCATGGAAGGTAAATATTTTGAATTGATTCAGGACATTGAGGCAGCCAGGACCTCACAATTAAAGACATTCATAAAAGAGGACTTTCAAAACTGCTTCAGGAAGTCAAAGAAGGATGGAATAAGTGTGTTTGAAGCAGAGAGGAGTATTTTGAAGGACATTAATGGCATTATGTCTTTTACTGTAATAAATTAAAAAAAAACTGCCATTCACCATAATTTTTGATCCCGCCTCATATGGCGGTTTAAAGAATAGAGAAGTGACTCTCTCATACAACAGTCCAGAGGTCAGTGGGGCAGGTCTGCTCTATATGGTAGTTCCGGGACTCGAGTTCCTATTGTTTTGATATGTGATCCGCCAGTGTTACGCCTTCACGTTGTCAAAAGAGAACACTCTCTAGCTGAGTTTCAGTCAGTCTGAAGGGGAAGGAACAGAAGGAATGTGTACCCTTGTTTTGGGCTCAGACCCAGAGGAGGCACACCACACTCCTGTTTACGTGGAGAGAATTTATTCACAAGACCATATCTAATTGTAAAGGAGTTTAGGAAATATCATCTAGCAGGGCATTTGGGCATTCAAATGTAGCTTAAATATTATGAGAAAAAAAGAGAATGAGTTTTTGCGTAAAACCTGTACTGTCTGCCGCATCTTTGTAGTATGGTGTCTCTTTTAGGACTGATGCAACTTCGTGTAAACCTCTTCACAGAAAAAGGGAAGCGATTGGGTCCTGAGGGCCCTACCTTCATCAAGTGGCTCACTCCAGCGATGAGTTCATTAGCTGAATGGACTGTTGGGGGAAGTAGGTCACCGCACACGTGCCTTTGAGAGTGTGCCTCATCCCTGGCACCTGCCTGCCTAGTGGTTTCCTTCTCTCTGCTCCCAGCAGCTTTGCTCCCCTGCCCTCTACCGTGATGTTCTAACGCACCTCAGGCCCACAGCGACAGATGGAGGCCTTTGAACCCCTGAGCCAAGATGAACCTTTCTTCATTTAACCTGATTTTCTCAGACTTTAGTCATAGCAATGGAGGGCTGATGAGCACAGTGAGGCTCTCCATCTCCATCTAAAGTGGTGCATGCTTATTCGCTTGTCATCCCTTTGGAGATGGAGAAAGGAGATGTGTTCAGGGCACCATGGGAATAAGCAGCTTTGACCTGTGGCTTCAGGGGACACCTTTTATAAGCTCAAAAGAAAGGTAGAGGTGAGGGGGGTCTTCTACCTACTAGAGGGGATGTGTCAGTTAATATTATGTGTCAAACTGACTGAGCTAAAGGGTGCCCGATAGCTGGTAAAATATTTTTGTTTGTGTCTGTGGTGATGATTTTGAAATATATTAACATGTGCATTAGTAGACCAAGTAAAGACGCTCACCCTCAGCAATGTGGGAGGAGACTGTCTATCTGTTGAGTACCCAAATTCCAACAAAGCAACTTAGCTCTCTGTTTGATCTGGGATATTCATCCTCGCCTACCTTGGGACATCAGCACTCCTGGCTATTGGGCCTTCAGACTCAGAGCAGATTTATAACATCTTTGCTCCATGCTCCAGTTCTTAGAACTTTGGAGTCAGACTGAATTATATATACTAGCAGTTTTGTGGGTTTTCCACCTCTTGGCAGGGAGGTCTTGGCTTACATAAGTGTGTAGCCAGTTTCTGTAATAAATTATCTATCATCTATCTGTATGTCTCTGTTTATCTGCCTTATCTGTTTACCTATCTGCTTCTATTTCTCTGGAAAACCCTAATTCAGGATATATGTGACTTTTATCAAGCACGGGGTTTGAGAGACTACTGGGGGACTTCTAAATTCATAGGCCAATTTTCATAAACAAATTCCCACTCATGATGCTGCTGGAGACCAGGCCCTTTTTTCTAGGAATAATGACAGCTTGCACATTGTCTTACCAAGTCACAGTGTGAAATAAGTTTTAGTCGAGTAATTTACAAATATTTGATTTAGGCTCTGTGGTTAAGGTTGATGCGTTATATGAAAAAGCTGTATCTAGTTGATATACTTTTTTTCTTTCTCAGTTGTGATAATGAGATACTCTATAGAGCAGAATGTCTTCTTTACTTGGCTTTCAAAGACCATTTTCATCAACTTGAAATGTCTAAAGATATTTTATAGAACTATCCAGATATTCACACAGTTTCCTTTTGCTAAGTCCCATCTTATCTGTATACACAGTAGGGAGTTGAATTTCTGGGAATATCCAGTTGTGCAATACAAATTCCCAAGAAATTATGTTGAAAATTCAGGGATTTAGAGTTTGGAAAGAGTGGTTTAACTGGATGAGTTAGCAGAAATTCTTCTGAACTTGTTGAACTCAACCTTCTACTCCTTTCTAAGTCATTTATGGGGTGTATAAGTTCCCCCACCCCCGACCCCTGCATACTTCACCACTCTTTGAAGCACAGCTGTTCTCCACTAGCTCATTCTTAACATTTCAAAGAAGCTTCAGATGTTTCCATTAGTTTTACTAATCATAAAAACGTAAAACCTTTTCAGACAAACTCCACCTGGCTTCTTTTCGTTTGATCCTTCCATCGCCCTGATTACTCAGTGTTTACGGCTTTGCTTATGTTTGGAAACCGGATTGGAATGCAGAAGGTTTTTTTTTTTTGGTTAAGGTTATCCAAAACTCAACTTAAGAATTGATAGACATTGAGATGCCTTTGTCGCGACTGCCTAGCACTAAAGGGAGTACTGGAACAATGAACCTGTTAGAAAGCTCTTGCGAACATCTCAGGCTCCCGGGACCTCTCGATAATCTCTGCTCAATCCTGGAAAGCCACTTAGTGCTGCCGAAAAACATTAAGACTTGCAGTTTAGGGTTAAGGCATTGAATGAGTAAGCAAAGCCCTAAGTGGAAACATGATACGTAATAGTTTTTGGCATTTCAAAGATAAAAATCACAGAATGGTACGATATTTAGAACAGGACATTAGAGCTCTACACAGCTGAACTTTGACCTCTGAAGATCTGATGATTCTGATAGAACATCTCACGAAGGGCATCTACGTATTTGGCTCATCAAGTCGGCATCATGAATATTAGTTTTGAATGGCATTAAATACTTCTCTCATTGTGAGAGACCATCCCGAAGAGTGAACAGCCTCCCACGTACGCTAACAGTTATTTTCTTACGCAGGTATTAAGGTAACATTTTATTTCCAGTTCCTTCCTTAAGTTATTTTTCATTCACAGACTTCTTCTAAAGCTAGGCGTTGAGGTTTATAGGTCTAGGAATCAGAAGAAAGGCAATGGACCTCTTTAACAAGACAATAAGCTTGAAAGCAAGGCTGATGGATTTGGGGAATTTTCTTCTCAGTGTCCTTTACCTTTGATTTTGTCTGCCGAAGGGAAAATCTGGAGAAGTTGTGTCAGAGTTTCCTGCAGGGAAGAGAAAGTCACCCTTCCCCTGTGGCATCTCCTCCCCTGGGCTTTGGCCTGAAGATCGGGAGATGCACTCGACCATTTTGTGGGAAGATATTTCCCTTTTGGATCAGAAAGATACTGCCTTTTGGGCAGCCCTAACCACTCTGGGACTCAACCACAACAAACCAAACTTGGCGATGCAGTGTGGCTTGAGGGAGTTTGTAAAGTAGCTTTTTATTCAATGAGGCATAAATAGGATCCAGGAGTTCTTGAAACTTCTGGGAGGGGAACTTGCAACACAATGAAGTTGAGAATCTGTGCGTCGGCTCTATGCTCCAGGTGGAAAGTGTTTTGGTTTGCTCCTGTTTTTCTGGTGTAATTATAACAGGCCCTTCTCTCACCTGCACAGGTATCTCGAGTGGTTGATTGATAGGTTATGCTGTGAACCTAGTCAGTGTGCCTGTTGAGGTGCAGCTGGACTGTTGGGTCAGATGGCAGGACGTAGGAAATGTCACAGTTACGCCACAGCACTGTTGAGAATTGAGCTGAGGTTCTATTAGTCAGGGAATGGTACCAAGCTCTTAGCAAGCAGGAGCCCAAATCAGGATGATTCTAGGAAAGGAGTTCAGTTATGAATGCCAACAGGGCAAGCAGCAACCAGGTGGGCCTGGACATCAAAGCCAGGCTGGGAAAATTTAATGGTTCTCTCCCCATGTGTAAACCAAAGCTTTCTGCACGCCCCCGGACACCATGTTGGGGACTGGCGGTGTGCATATCTGTACACATGTCCCGCAAGCATAGATCTGGTGCAAGGCTGAGAAACTTTAGGCATCTGAACTTCTTTTCTAGACAGGTCTGAACAGTACAGGTCGGGACTGTTTCAATGACTGAATTGGGCAAAATTTTAAAGAATATTGAGGAAAATTAATTTCCTTGTCTCATGTAGATTTGTGAGGAAGACTGCAGCAGTTCAGTAAAGTTAACGGAATTATGTTTTCCTTGGGATAGCTAACTTTCAGTACGCAGGGAAATTTGTGATCCCGCTACATGTGTTAAAGCAGTCTAGTGTACTGATTTGAAAAAATGGATAGTAGGGTCAGTCTGCTTGAGTCAAAAGCCAATTAAAACTTATATGATCTCGGCCTAGTTATGTAACTTCGCTGACTTTATTTTTCTATTTAAAATGTGGATGATAATAATGTTTAACTCTACATATTATGAAAATTAAACAAGATGCATGGATATATAATGTATCCTCCATAAAGTCAGTTTTTATTATCTATGTTACAGTCATATATCTTGCAGTTTGGTCACTTAGTATGAGACATGGTCCAAAAGTACAGTGAATGTTTAAGTTTTAAAACATTTATTACAATAAAAGACACATTGGCATTAATCCCCCTCAAAATATTCCCCCACTTCAACCACACTTAGCCTATTCTGGCCACTTTCTGAAGCAGTTTTGTGTCTCTCGTTGCACTGCTATGGGGACCTCAATGTCCTGAGTTGATTCAAAACATTTACCTTTTATGGTCATTTTGACTTTGGGGAAGACCCAGAATTTGCTTGGTGCCAGATCTGGTGAATAAAGTAGATGAAGACACACCATAATGTTTTTATGAGCCTGCATTTCTGCTGAATGGTTCTAGGCAGCATCATTCACTGTATTTTTCATCACATCTCATAAAGATACTGGTGAAAGGGAACGTCTAGAACTGCTTCAAAAGGCAGCAAGAATGATAAGCATGCTCAAAGTGAGAGGGAGCATTTTTAGGAAGATAACAGCAATGTGTATTTTACTAGAATAAATTTTAAATAATTAATTCACTGTATCTTTTTATCACCCCATGCACATATGTTTACATTAGTCTTACCCATAGGATTTAAACTCTTGAGGGCATTGAAGCTTCTTTTGTATGTATCTTCTATGTGTCAAGTTCTCCATTAGTTATATGAGAATTAGCAATTAATATTTTTCCTTCAGTTGTCAAGTCTAGAAAACTCCTGGTATTGATAGTGGAACTCAAATCATTTTTCTTCTTTCCCTCACTCCTAATAATCAATCTATTAGTAAATACCATGTTTTCTACTTTGAAGACACACTTTGAATCCCCTTACACCTCTCCATTCTCATTTCTACTGCTCTATTTTAAACCATCATAGTCTTTCAACTGGATTCACGTAATAGTATCATTTGTATCTTTATTTCCATTTTTAGTCCTCCCCAGTTTATTTTTACATAGTGAATGGAATATATATATATTTTTTCTTTTTCTTTTCCTAAAGTTCTTCAAGGCTATTCTTTGATTTAGAATAAAATCCACTTTTCTTTTTAATTTTTTTAACCATAACCTGCAAGATCCTTGTGTTAGTTTTTCATCATTTTTCATATCTGCAAAAGACAACTTAAAGGAAGAGAAGTTCATTTGAGCTTATGGTTGCCGATGTTTCATTCCACGGTCCACTGGCTCCATTGCTTTCAGGCCTGTGGTGAGGCAGAAAACACCATGGCGGAAGGGCACAATGGAGGAAATCCGCTCATCTCATGGTGACAGAAGGGGCCAGGGACCAGATATCGTCCCCAACCCCCTTCCCATTACCTACTCCCTTCAATGAGGTCCCACCTCCTAATTTTCCGTCATCTCCCAATAAAGCCATCACCTTATGATATCAACGGATCCATCCACTTGTGAGGTGAGAACCTTCATGATCCAATCACCTTCCTAAAGCCTCACCTCTGAACACGTGTGACTTTCAAAGGACATTTTACACCTAAACCATAAAATCCTCCTCAGGAGTTGGGAATTCAAGTGTCCACGGAGGCCAAATATACAGTCTAAGTGAAGGAAAAGACCAGGGAGGGACAGTGGTGAACATGAGATCAGGCCTTGCTCAAGGGGGCTGACTCAACTGACAGTAGCCATGTGAGAATGTAGGCCCAAGGCTGACAGTTATTTTGAATTTTTCAAAATCCAGGGATTATTGTATGATATTTTCAACCTTTGATAGCTAATTTAAGAATACACACACCTCTCTGTGGGCCAGATCCAGCCTGGAGAGCTGTGTTCTGCATCACTCGGCTCCCAGGTAGCTTCACCAACTGCTTGCCTGTGCTCTACCATTGCCTTCTGTGTGTTTCTTGAAGGTTCTGTGGTCTGTTGCACATCAGAGCCTTTGGGCACATGATTCTCTCCGCCAGAACTCCTTTCCCCTGCTGTCCTTTACATAATCATCTTTTTCTTCAGGTTTCAGAGCAGAATGGCAGCTCTTCAAATAGACTTTCTTTTATGGGAGTCCCTAATTTAGTTCAGGTTCCCTAGAAAGCAGAGGCTGAAACAAGAACTGTGTCCTAATTTTTACTTGGGCAGTCAAAGGATGGAAGGATGGGAATCGGGATAGGGTGAAACATTGTTCTCCACTATTTTGTGATAAGCCCAGAAGAAAGACAGCTGGTGACAAGATGAATAGATATTTTCTTCTGTTAGGTATTCCCTGCTGATTACTAATTTGGAGTTTCTTATTTTAGCATCTTGAATTAGGGGTTCTTAGAGAACATGGGCAGTGTATATTTGCTCATCAAATCTACTGAAACCTACTTTATGGTAATGAATTCTTAGCGTGGTTTATGTTGTTTTCTTCATGTGGCGCCAGGACAAGACTGATAAGCCTCCTTGTTATTTTCCTGTGCTTATGCTTTTTTTTTTTTTTTTAAGGTTCAAAAATCCCAACTTTATTTGGGGATTTTAGTTCCAGATCTTTTTTTTTTTCCCCCAGTGTTAAGGTTGAAACCCCGGATCACCAGTGTGCTAGGAAGTGCTCTACTTGTGAGCTCTGCTCCCAGCCCTTAAGTCCTAAATCTTTATTTGCAGATACTTCATATATATCTCACCCCCATCTAATCATTAACATTGATTAATTCCTGAAATTACTACACCATCCATGCCCCGGGAACTTCATTGTCAGCTGCCTTGTGCTGACCTGGTTTTCCATTCTGTTTTTGGCTCTGATGAGTTTTCTGGTGTTTCTTTTATGTTCAGCTGGGTTTCTAAAAGAATGTGATATTTTTAGCTAGATTTTAGATGTTTTGTGGTGAAGAGAGATTTGCAGGATTATTGGGTCATAGTCTGATATATTTGAAAACAGAAGCTGCATTGAAACTGTGTACTTGCTAAATTTTTGTCTGTCTGCTCCAAGAGGCAGCATGCTCCTCGAGAGCAGGAGCCTGGCTCTCTTAGGTCCTGTGCCTTACCACAGGCCCGGTGCATCATTGGCACACACAGCATCTTGAAGACATGGATCCTCTTTTTTTTTTTTTTTTTTTTTGATACTGGGAATCGAACTCAGGGCCTCATGCTTGCGAGGCAAACACTCTAACCACTGAGCTAAATCCCCAGCCCCAAAGACATGGATCTTGATAATGCTCATATGGAAACAGGGATGTAAATATGCTCTGAGAGCCACAGAATAGTGACTCTGTTTTATTCAGCTTCGTCTTCCCACAGAATTTAATTCGTTGCAGGGGTAAAGCAAGTATTTCTATAAGTTGTTGGTGGTTATTATATCTGTTTTAAAAGGGAATTATAAAAATCACTAGCACCTTTAAACTTAGTTATTTTAGGAATACCAGGATGGATATTTACATTTGTATTTTTCAAAAATTTTCCTGATCCTAAAGGTGTAAGTAATTTTGTCAGTATGTTCTTACAGTTCTTTCAGCGTTTCCCATTTTCTTATGTATCTGCCTAATTAATGGTCACTGTCAAACTCTGAGCTCCTGAGGGGAGTTCTTGTCTGTTTATTACAGTTTTTAAAATCTTTTAATGTAGGGTTTCTCCTTGGCACTGTTGATATTCTGGGCTGGAGAACTCTTTGTTTTGGGCAGCTCTCCTGTGCATCAAGAGCTACTTAGTGAATGTCATCCTTGGCCTCTGTCCATTGGCTACAAGTCCAGCGCTGGCTTGTGACAAGTGAGGACGCCTCCAGACATTGCCAGATATCCTGTGGGGGACAAAACATCTGTCTGTCAAGAAACATGGCTTCGGAGGCACAGCATAAGTGTACCGCATTTGTCCGTTACACAAGTTCTAAAGCATATTTTAATTGAGTCCCACAAAGACAAACATGTGACTCAAGCATTCTTGAGGAAAGTGGCCCATGGTGGCCAATCCTGTGGTTTGTAGGTCGGACAAAGACTGTGCTTCTGTCCCTCCTCACTGCCAGCTCCCTGGGGGCTCACAGTACCAGAGAGGAGTTTAGGCCCATCGCTTCTGTAACACGTGCATTCATTTTCTGACTAGTTTTGTTGGTCAGTTCCCATTCCAGTGCAGCAAGCAGACAGAGACACAAATATTAGACTATTATTTGCTGTCATAAACAAGCAAAATTTGGCCTTGGAGCTGTAACACTTTTTTCCCTTTTAGCAAGGCTACGACTAATTAAATTAGCAACTTTTGAAAATAAACATTCTTGCTTTCTTATGCTCCCATATTTGACAATATTTTTAACAGTTTAGAATTATGTATAAAAACCTAAGCAATAAAATATGTTTTGGGAAAAAAAAGACGATAGAAACAAAGCTCTTACGAGTACCACATTTTAGATACTGAAGCTCATTTTAGGTGATGAAAATAACTTTAGACAGTGAATTGAGTGACGTGAGCCTGACATCAAGGACCAGGACCTTCTCTCTGGTTCTCCCTGCTCACACGCATGGCGCTGCCTCTCCAGCACCTTGTACCATGCCTGGGGCGGTGGGGGTGGTGGGGATGGGGGGGGTGGGGGTGTAGATTGAATTTCATTATCCCCACTGGGCAGTTGAGGACATAGCCTGAGAGGGATTAAATCATTTTTAAAAATTGTCTTGCTGGTTGGGGTCAGAGCAAAGTCTCTTTTTTCCCAGGGTTCTTTCCACCATAAGACATATTCAGATAGTGATGTCATGCGCCAGCCCTGACTGAGGAAGTATAAAAGTCTTGCTCTGCTCCTTTTTACTTGAGGTCGACAGCAATAGAACAGCTAAGTGGAGAACATATTTCTTCCCTGTGCAAGGCAGAATTTCCAGGTAGAACCTAAATGCAATCTGTGGCTATGGAGGAAAGAGAAAGCTACGGAAACAAGTGAAACATTGTAGTGTGATGGGGAGTTTAGATGTTTGTAAGGACAGGACATGGATTGGGGATTTAGCTCAAGTGGTAGAGAGCTTGCCTGACAAGCGCAAGGCCCTGAGTTCAATCCTGAGCACCACTCCCCCAAGAAAAACAAAAACCCATATAAATCCCAGAAGTGCAGCAAACAGCCTTAGTTCATTTTGAAGGACCACAAGATGACCTTTTTCTTTTTCCTGTGAGCAATTATTAAGAAGGATTAAATTAATGAAATTGAATGCCACACCCACACCAGACAAAATTCAACCGTGCTCATTTGCTTAATTTTTACATTCCTCTGAGGCAAACTCGCTGAAATCTTGAGTAGTAACAAAAAAAGCAAACTATACTAAGCATGAATCTTCACGTCTCCAGCCCAGCAAACCATAGGAAAACCACCCCAGTGAGGAATGATTCTACAGCATCTTTTATTCTCCTAGTATGAGGACAGAATGTCAATACATGAAGCTTGGAAAACATAAGAAAACCATTGCAATCATCACACACACAGAACACACATGCATGTACCCTTACTTATCTATCTATGTATTCTTGTGTTTCAGTAGAAATGCAGGTGCCTGGGGTA
Source organism: Hystrix cristata (assembly GCA_004026905.1). Lineage (NCBI taxonomy): Eukaryota > Metazoa > Chordata > Mammalia > Rodentia > Hystricidae > Hystrix > Hystrix cristata. Next base: position 27,664 of record PVJO010014799.1, on the reverse strand, counting down.
GAGATGGAGTATCTGGATCCCCACCTGTCTCCCAACGAGACATTACAATAATACATTTCATGCTGTTTTATGATCTGCTGTTTCATTTAAGTTTCAGTGAATCTCTTTCCAATTCATTAAATAACATAATATTCTCCTATAATGTCATTTTTAGTGGCTAAAGAGTCAACAAGGGACTTGTGATTAGCTTATGGAGGTTAATTTTTGTTTTCGGAAATTTACCTCTTGTAGTTTTCATTTACTTTTTTATTCTCTAATGATTCCAATTTCTATATTTATTTTCATATTTATTTAACTTAAGGCTTTTAAAAGAAATTTCTCTATTATTTAAACATGTGGTTGACTTACTTCTTAGTCTTCCAGGTAGTTTATCAAAAGGAAAGCACAGAGGCACAACGTTTCCAGATAGTTCACATTTCAAAACACTTTCCTGGGCTGGGAATTTAGCTCAGTGGTTAGAGCACTTGCCCAGTAAGTACAAGGCTCTGAGTTCGATCCCCGGCACCAAAAAAAAAAAAAAAAAAGAAAAACACTTTCCTGTCTATTCGTTCCACCTCTTATAGGAGGTGAATTATTACCCTGTTATCAGAAAGAAGAATAGAAACATTCAGCAGTGAAGGCTTGCTCAGCTACAAGGTGAACACCAAATTCAAGTGTTCCTGAATGTTTCTCTGGAACTTCTCATTTGTGTGTCTGACCTCGTCATGATACCACCTGTTAGTACCACTCTGGCCTCGTTTTCTTGCTCTTTTCTCTTTGTATTATCAGGTAGGCAAAACAATATGAGGATGGATTTTGTTAATGAAATCGAGGAAGAAGCTTGTTTTTCAGTGGTTCGTGAACTCATTGCCTGAGACAAGGGTTTCTAGTTTCTTTCTTTTTTTATTGTTATTTTCATCTCAGCTACTAATGGTGTCTTTTAATGTTATGAATCCAGTTCTCGTCTCAATTATCTTGTGACACCCATGAATTCCCTGTGATTTCTGCCTCAAGACTTAGTTGGATCTAAAGAGTTGAGAATACAGATATTTTGTCAGTAATGTTAATAATTAAAATAATGAACATTTATTGAATGTCTGCTTATGTGCCAGACAGTAAGCACCATTTTAAATACCCTTTAGCATAGAAAACTTCAAGTCTACACGAAATGAGGAAGAGTGTAAGGTTCACCTGTCTCCGGCTTCAGTTCAGCGTTTCCTCATTGCTTCTCTTCCTCTCCTCAAGCTGAGTGTTTTTTTTTTTTTTTTTTGGTACTGGGAATCGAACTCAGGGCCTCATGCTTGCGAGGCAAACACTCTAAGCACTGAGCTAAATCCCCAGCCTGTGCTGGTTTGGTTTTGAGGCGAATCTGACACATTATATTATTTCATTAGTCAATCAGAGCTTAAGGACCCTTAGGCATTATACGTTTTAAATTATTTTTAAATTTGAGTTTTTCATTAAATTATGACCTACAGACAGAAAAATGCACGAATCAGAAGTAACGCCAGTTAGTGTTCACTATTTGAACACACTAGTGTAACTAGCAAGAAACAGGACATCTCCAGCGCTACTGGGAGCTTTTCTCTTGTCCCTGTATGCACATCCCACTTCTCAAGGGTGACTCTGTCCTCACCACCACAGGTAGCTTTGTCTGTTTCTGCGCGTGATATGTATGAAGTCACGCAGTGTACTTTTTCATTCAGGGTTCTTCCGCATAACATTTTGTTTAAGAGATTTATCCATATTGCCATGTGGACCTGCTCATTCTCAAAGCTACACAGGACACAACTGTGGGACCAGACCACAGTTTAACCATTCAGTTACAGACAGAATTCAGAAGGTTGCTGGTGTCAGGCTACTGTGAAGAGTCTGAAGTTAGTAGGTAATGTAGTCGAAATTCAGACTAGCTTTGCTTGACTCCACAATCAGAAACCCTAATGACTATATTTTGATAAAAACTGTTTTTTCAGAATTAACTATAGTTATCTATATAGTATTTATGTGCAAGCCTGTAAACATTGTGGAGAAAAATGTGTGTGTGGCCTTGTGCCCAGTCACTGGCTTTTATATCCTGTGCCTATTTCTTGCAGACTTAAAGTTTCACTCCCTTTAAAAAAATTGTTTAAAGCCATTTTTTCAACTAAGAATTAGAGTATTGGGCAAGAGTGGAATATGATCCTGGCATAGAAAAGGAAGCAGAAAACACACCCAAGAGAATGTTATCTAACTCTATTGAAAAGTAGAAAGTTTGTGACCTGCAAGTGCCTTTAATAACTTTCAGGGTTACGTTTCAATCACCCAGTTTCAAGCACATAGTCAGGAATGCGGGAATTTTAGCGTCTAATACATGCATCTAAATATTTACTTTGCTCAAGCAAATGCAAAAATAATATTGTGCTATAATTATTTTTTAAACTACTCTCACTGTTTTTTCTGAAGCAGTTAAAAAAATAAAGAATTTAGTATTTTGTAACTCTTTGTATGTGTGACAGTATTTATCAGTAGGACAAGTAGTTATTTTATGAATATTTATAGTTACTACAGAGCATTAGCACTGTTTCTTTTAAAATTTTGTGAAAATCTAAATAGAAGTATAACTAGATTAGCAGAAAATCCAACTACTGCCTTTTCAAATTGTAAAACCTGATTATATGCAGTACAGCGCAATATCATTTTGATGCCAAAGAAGTAGCTAATGTGTTATTTTCCCCTCCATTGTGTGTGTGTGTCTGTTTCTTTTTTTTTTGTTGTATCTTTGAGAGTTTTGGTTGTGAATATATAGCTCACAAACATGTTAAAATTGCTTATCAAATCATAGGCCAAGAGTACATTTTTAGAATGTAATTTTAGAATTTCATACAGTAGTAAACTCATTCATCATAAAGCATTATGCATTGCTTGTTTTAGAATGCTAAACAGTTCATATCTTGTGCTTAAAAATACTTTTTTTCCCTAACATAATTATCCTTTTTCACAGTCCAATTTTCTCTTCTCTGATATTCTGCAGGACTTCAATTCCAATGAGTTTTTATTTTGCTATGCTCAACACAAAATTATCTTATTATTATTTTTTTCTATCAGCCTCCAAAGCTGTGGAACTTTAAATGTAACTTTTAGGAGTGGGGGGTGTAGGTGGGACACTTCCCTAACATGCACAAGGCCATAGGTTTGATCCCAAACGCCCCTTCCCCTCAAAAAGAAGTCTGTGTTTGACCAGAAGCATATATACTCAGGGAGAGTGGACTTTATCTGCTCTAATTTTCAGAGATTGCTAAGAATAGGATATTGTGACTATTAAATATAACAAAATAGCTAAGTGGTTAAAACAAAGTTTTGGAACCAGACTCTCTAGCTCAAATTCTGCTTCTGCTACTTAATAACATGTGACCCTGCTCAACTCCCTTGATGCTTGTGTGCCTAAGTTTTCTCGCATGTAAAATGGAAGATGATAATAATACCTACCTCATAAGATGATTATGAGAATTAAGTGGGTTAGTGTACGTCAAGTCCTTAGAACGCTGCTGGGCTTACAGTAAGTGTTGCATAAACATTTTATTATTATTTTATTTTATTTATTTTTTGTGTGTGTTTTATTATTATTTTAAAATCTATTACTTACATTTAGAATTGTTACAAAATTCAAAATAGTTAATTTGCAACCATAGAATTGCTTTCTACCACTTTAATACATAGCTTATGATGACCTAACTGTTTGAGAAAGTTCGGATGCATTTTCTGTATGTTTAAGGTCTCCTTCTTCTTTTGTTTAATTTTTTACATGTTAATTTCTCATTCAGTGATTCCCGTTTATTGAACCCTTACTATAGTGCTTGGGCACCCAGTAAGGGAAAACAGGAAAATTCTCTGCTATGCGGGAACTCCTATCTAAGTCTTTAGACACTCAGCCCTGAACCCTGTTAATGTAAACATCATTTTGAAGTAAATATCTATTTTTCTCTTCACTGATAACTTAAGTATCTTATTAACTTTTGGTTTAAACAATCACAATGCTTTAAAGAAATGAACAAGGTGCGTAAGTTTGGTTTTAGAAATGTTGTAGAGTTAATAACGCTAATTCATTTGCCCCCCTGCCTACTGATAGTGTTAATCTATCTTTTTGTTTAAAACTTGCATCATGACTCTTCCTTGAAGTTGGGAAATCAGCTGTAGTTTACCAGAGGTTCTCAGAATGCTCACATTTAAGACTGTGGGAAAGGATGCAGCTGAACAGTAATATATTAACAATATGTGTTGAAAAATCAGTTCCTCATCATCTGTATACAAAACACAAATTTCTAATAGTTCTTAATGGCACTACTTCCTCTGTGGATTACATAGGAAATGCTTTAGTCTGAATAATTGCTCCCCAGAGGAGCAGGCCTTCAAAATAATTTTACTTTATTGTGTGTGTGTGTGTGTGTGTGTGTGCGCACGCACGCACACACATGTATGATGGGGTTGGGGAGAGAAGGAGAGGGGCTGATTATTGAAGAATAATGGACAGAGTCAGTCAGACACACATGACTTGTATAATTAAAGAATGTAATTGGAAGGTAACAATAGTATCTAATTACATGCAATACTTTGAATGCTATTGCTCATCATCATATTTAGAAATAATAAATTATTAGCAATAATGGACAACTAATCTAAAAGTTAAAGAAGAAATAACTATCACTCTTTCAGTGGAATTAGCTTGGCCTGTACAGGTCCAGTGGTTGTCTCTGGCAGGATCTTGACATTTGGCTCTACTCTCCGGCTTTGTTTCTGGTGGGATACATCCATAAAGTGAGTCTTAGTAGGAGAGAAGTGACATTCTCACTGGTCTCTTCTGTGGCTGCCGACCTGGGCTCTTGCATGTGGTATGTGTGTGGAGGAGTATGTGTATTTGTCGAAGGATAACATCCCTACCCATCTCTTTGTAATTCCTGAAGACATTCTGGTGATTCTGAATTACCCCGTAGCTCAGTCACATACTGTCTGCCCCTCTCAGATCCCAATTTTAGGGACTGGCAACAGGTTGTTTCAAAAACAGCCATTAGTGTTCTAGAAGAGAAAGCTCATTTTACATATGCTCCTTCATCACAATAGAATTTCTTTTTAAACATTTAAATTCAAGTTTGGCTTAGACCCAAAAGGCTGGGCCTGAACAAAGGCAATTTTATGTGTGTAGTAACAAGTATAGGAGGGGGAAAAGATGCTGTCGGTGTGCTGGCCCAGATGGGAAGGGCCAAGATCTTTTCTAATGAGTTGAGGTGTGGGGGTCAACTTACTTTAAAGATGAAGGTCATGTCTTAAAAAAAAAAAAGACACATCCAAGCACCCACACACGCTTCTACATAAAATGGTAAACTTTCCTAGAGAGATGTTAGGATTACTCAACATATAAGTTACGAAGTGCAATTATGCCAGTCTTAAAGTATTAAATCTCTGCCTTCACATATCTCCGTGGTCCATTTCCAGTTGTTGAAAAGAGAATGTCTTTCCCTGGATTTGACACCCAGCACTATGAAAATATTGTTATAAATTAATCTCAGGAATCGATCAATAAAGATGTTGGTGAGATTTTTGTCAGGGGAATATTCCAGTTCGCTAGCCAACAATGTTCTCTCTCTGTCTCTCTCTCTCTCCTCTCTGTCTCTCTCTATCTCTCTTTCCTTCCTTTCCTCCCTCCCTCCTTTACTTGTGGATGAAAAGACCTCTTACAGCCCGCCCCTTACTGTTAATTGTTAATTTTATAATTTAATCCTTATCTTGGCAGATTCATATTCTTTTATGATATAGAATGAAGCGAATAAATTATCTTCAGGCATTCTTCATGTTGAAGTTCTGGGTGGATCTGGAGGCTGGAGAGTTAAGGATGAAGCAAGTCTGCCAACCACTAGTGGTGTCTGAAGCCCTGGTTTTCCTGGAGTGTTTGCCATGTGTTACTTTGAATGAATGACCTGAGCAAGAATGCTAAATTTACCTTCTTAACTGTACCCCTTTCAAAATCACAACGCTGTAGACATTACTTTGGGGTAACCTTGTTTTAATAACATGTAGGTATATAGCTGGTTAAATCTTTCATGATTAAGTAAGTGATCTAGCTGTAAATGGAGCACACCAATGTCAAAAGCTGCTTGGAAATGATCTTGTACTGCAAAATTTCCCAACAGTCATGATACACTTTTAAAAGCATTAAAAAAAAAAACCAAAACAAAACTTGAGCACACTTATCTGAGACAGCCTAATTGAGAAGAATATTGCATTGGTAAATTGCTCTGCCCAAGTCAACTGCTGCTCTGTTTCGTTTCAGATTTAAAAACCTAAGTCCCAAATCACAGGCTGCAGTAAGAGCTTCCAACAGTAATTACCTCTGTGTGGGGAGCAGAGGTCCTTCAAAGGGTCTGCTGGTTTCCCGAATCTTCCCAGGGCGAGTGGGGCTGTATCCGCTGATAACCCAGCTGCCCGGGAACCGAGAGGAGCCGGCTCCAAACTCCTCAGCTGTTGACAGGCGTGACTTGCTGAGAACACTGGATAAATATAGCACTCGCGAGCTCGGCTCCTCAGCGAAGTCATCGCCCCGACAGCGCTGTGAAGGGAACAGAGAGGAGAAACCCAATCTCAGGACCCAACAACACCTAGCAACAGTTGAAAAAACTTTAAACAAAAGTCTGGGTGGGAGATACACAACAACTTCCAATTTGTGCCGATCGGGATTTCAGGGAGAAGAAGCTGCATTCCCCGCTCTGCACTCAGTTTCCTGCATGACTTCAGCTATTGGCTGGTCCTAGCAAAGAGAGTGGGAAAAGCTCTTTCTTCTTGTTTCTTTTGGGCTGGATAGTTTTCCAGAGCTCGAGTCTGTCCTGGGCTGTGGGACAAGCCACTGGGTTCTTCAGAGGATAAGCCACCTTCCTGAAGGACAGCCCCTGGGTTAAGCGAGCCGCCGGCAGGTAAGACCCAAACAGCTACTTTCTTTGCTCAGAAAGTTCAGAGTTCTCCCTGATCCTCTTTTGTCTGTGTCCTTTGATTCTTCCTGCTCTTCCCTGTGATAACACAGTTAGGAATTATTGTAGCTATTGTGAATTATTAAAAAAAAGTCAGAAACTTCAGCTCTTAGAGTTATACCGATTCTTTTTTCCAACACAAAGAATATTTGATGTAATAGCTGTCAAAACATTTCTGTCAAGTTATCCCTCTCCAGCAGGTCACAGAAATATGACATGGGACAACGCCACAGCTCCTTTTACAGTGAGGCTAGGCAATGCAAGGGACGCTTTCCTAGAAGTAACATAATTTTCATTTGTTGAGACCGGCTAAGCAGCCTGTGTGTGAAAGAGAGGAAAGTCCCGCGCGGTGTTTGTGCTGTGTGCTCCTGGCTAGCTGCTCTACTGTCTCCTTGTGTCCGAGTCTCTGATTACACCAGGACACCTTGTGCTGACTCCAGCCACGCCACACCAGTCAACCCCACGCTTCTGGGCCAGTGCAAAGTATTTCTGGCTTTGCACCGCTGCTTCTGCAGTTGTTGAATATAACTATTCACAAGGAGGTTGTATATAGCTCAAAATAAATCGAGTAATGACTTTTATGTAGATACAACAGATTCTGTTTTAGAAAATTTAAACTGAATTTATTAGGAAAAAATCCTTTCTTGAATCGCATAGATGTGGGCACGAGTGTGTTTCCTGCAGTGGGCAGGAGGCCCTTGTTCCGTCTGATGGTCTGTTGTCTCCCTTCCTTGAGTTGCCACGCAGTTTTATCAGAATTGCTTAGAATGAACAGTTTATCATGTTGAGTCTGTCAGGTTGTGGCTGCGCGTTAGTGATGTGGTTAGTATTGACACCTGGTGGTCTGTCATTGTATTTCTTTTAAATGAACACGATAAAGGAACATTCTTTTAAATGAACATGATAATTTGAGTGAATGTTCTAACCTAAGGATAATATCAAAAAAGGTATAGAAGCACATTTAAAAAAATTATTTGAAAATATTTTGTCAATGTAAGAAAAAGAATTTATCCACAGTCAGTTTTGAACAAATCGTTTGTTGACAAAAGAATGTGAATGTTCCTAATTTAAAGAGAGCCAATTAGTTTTTTTTTCACTGTTTATTCAGGGAAATGAAATATTACACATATTTTGGTATGTATTGTGTTTCATAGTTCTGATCACTTGATTAGTTTTCAAAGTAAGCGAAGCTAATCAGATGTAATGAATATGTACAAATAAGAGTGCAAATATACTCTGGTGATCTCAGGACTGGAGAACAAACTCCTGGTGCTTTACTAGGGATGAAATATCTTCGTCTTAAAAGAGTTTTGAAAAGTCTGAACTAAATATTTTACATTTTTCTTGTCTTTATCCTACAAAGGGGTCATATTGTTGGCTTACAAATGCATGTGGAAGGCCAAAATCTACCATTAATTCTAGACATGTAATTGTGTGTGTGTATGTGTGTGTGAGTGGGACAGTTTTTAGATAATTAAGCACTGTATTTGGCCCTAAGTGAAAATCATGTTTGCTGATGAAGTGGACTTTTGAGCATTATTAATTGTCTTCATGGTTGCAAGTTTACACTTGAAATCAAGAAGAGCTCAGGTTAAACCACGTGGTTTCCTCCAGTAGATGAGCAAACTCCCTGACTATGCAGATCTGTTCTCCCATTCCCTCAACTTCATGTTTCTCCTTCTCTGTAAGATTTATTTCATTGCCTTCTCTCCCACCAAATGGTGGCCTGTCCTCTTCGCCCTTTGTCTGGATTGTAATACTGCCGCTGCCTTCCCATCCTCTAGTGCCATCCAGGTCATCGGGTCATCTTGCCCGTGAGCCCTGGATCAGTGTTCCTGGGGCATTGCCATGCTTGTCTAGCTACTCTTCAGCTATCTACTGGGACTCCAAGTGGCTGCTAAACACCTAGGGTGGGTATCCTGAAAACCCCCCATCACCTGGCACCCTCACTCCTACTGCTTGGCATCAAGGCCCCTCAGCTTCAGCCATTTCAGGTACGGACCATTCTCCAAACATGTGCCCAGTGCACATTTGTTTCAGTGCCTCACCTTATTCTCCTTCCCAGACCATACCTGTTGGAAGTGACTGATTCCTTCCTAGTTTAGAAAGTTTGATGCTCCTTAGGAGATAGGATGCTTCAAAGTAGGCTTTACCTCATTAAATCCAGGACCATTTTATGAAGTCTTTTAGATGCGTGACATCCTAAGCATCATTTGGCTTTGGAGCGCACCAGCCCCATGCACACTGTGGGTGTCTATTAACTCTTGTGGCTCTAATTTTCTGATGACAAGCATGTGAGAAAGTATGGATTGGTGTAAAATCAAGTATGATTAATAGCTTTTATCCCCAAAATTTCTTGAGGGAGTTTTCTGAGTTTCACCATGGACTGAAAAGTTACAATTTTGGGGTGTGTGTGCTGGGCATCAAGCTCAGGGCCTTGTGCTTGCTAGGCAAGCACTCTACCCCTGAGCTAAATCCCCAGCCCTAAAAGTTACCATTTTAACTATGATTAGGTCTCTGACTGTGGAGATGATGTTGTATCTCTCAAAAATGAAATTGAGACTTTCTTTCTTTTTTCTTTCATTCTTTCTTTCTTCTCTGGTGTATGCACTTAGACCTCTAAGTTTCTAAACACTGCATACTTGTATCATCCTCTCTTGCCAGATTTTATTTACAGTTACCTTTAGTACAATTCATTTAAATCATGAGTCTTTCTCTTTGGGGGTTGTGGATTAGACTCTGGACTTTTAAAACATTTAAATATGTTATGATCCTTTTTCTGTTCTTTTTTTTCTAGACATTTAGAAATGAGACTATTTCTCAGGACTATCTTTACTCACTCATGAAACCTGTGGCCTCACCGTGTGAGATCAAGCATGAATCATGCTTTTGAAGCAATTCGTTCTGTATCCACCAAATGAAAAACATTCTTTTTATATTCGCAAGTCACAGAGGTTACTCTTACTCTTCCAAATGGGTATTTGGCAATAATCACTATGGATTCTTTTTCTAATGGAACTTGTGAAATATATTCATTATGCAATGATTTCTCTGTGGCTATAATTTCTACTTATTCTTTAGAAGTGAAAGTTTTGCTGGGTGTGATGGCACATGCCTGTAATCCCAGCACTTGAGAGGCTGAGGCAGGAGAATTGCCTCGAGGTTGAGGCCAGGCGGGGCTACATAGTGAGTTCAAGGCAGCCTGCACTACATAGTGAGACCCTGTCTCAAAAAAAGAAAAAAAAAGTGAAAGTTTGAACTTTATACATTCTAAATAATACTAATTGTCTTTTCCTTTTTAGGCAGATGAGCATTTTTTCATAAAACAGTTACCTTAGAGTTAGGATGTTACTGAGTTTGTTTAATATATATTTTTACACATTTGTTTACTCTTCTTATGTTTTTAAACTTGTGGGTTTTAGAAAGGCAGCAGTATGGGATGGAGGACCTTGTCAAGCTTAGGTTGAGATCTATTTCAAAACAAAAACTTGAAAAACTTAGAAAAATGATACTGAAAAGTCTGCAATGTAAATTTGTTTATACATTAATTATTTTAATATGTATAGCAATAGAATGAAAGCTATGTTGATACAAATACATTCTATTTTCTTTTCAAAGGTTTTTTTTTTTTTTTTTTCTTTGGTGCTGGGGATCAAACTCAGGGCCTTGTACTTCCTAGGCAGGCATTCGAACCACTGAGCTAAATCCCCAGATTTTGTTTTCTTAAATCTTGATTGAAGATATAACAAGGATAAGTTCATGGAAGAGCAGTCAGGAAAGGCAAGTAGCATAGATGAACCAGATGGCACAGATTCAGATTTTAGCTCACTGCCACCTTGGGCAAACTACTCTCTGTGCCTCAGTTTCTTCAACTGTCAAATGAAGATTATAATGCTATTACTTCATACAGTTGGTTGAAGGTTTATATAATTGGTTTGAGGAATAAGATGTTAGGATTTTCCAATAAATTTAATCTATCATTGCTTTATTACCACACTTCAAATGTACTTATTTGATTATTTTAATCTTTGTGGCACACAAAATGCTTGGTACTGATCTTTTGTAAGCCGAAGTTTATAGATCACAGGCGAGGCAGAAGAAGATATTGTTTAAATTTGGAGTTTTGTTTGGGGCATACTTGGCTGCTGGGTACTCTGAGCAGACACAGGTTGAGCAGCAGCCAATAATTTAGTGTGGAATTTATGTTTCAAAGCCTCCCTTATCAAGCAGCAGCCTGCTGCCTTACAGAAATGTTACTTAAATGGCTGAGACATCACCCACAGGATAGGCTGTTCTATGGTTTCTATATTTTCTTTCGAAGATAGAGTGTGTTTATACATAGTGGGTGGGTGTCTCGTTTACTGCCAACTCTACTGGGTAATGTATAGCAATGGAGGAATGTGTTAGTATATTTATCATTTTTAGTTTTAGTTTTTTTCCTTAGATGATTTGTTTTGTTTTACTAACCTAGTAACAGATAAAAATGAAAAGATCAAAAAAGGTCATCTCATGCTAATTTCGACCTTACTAAATAGAAATGAATTCTTGCTATTCATTGCCATTAATCTTATTCGGTCTTAAACATGATAAGAAAAATATATTCTGAGCCAAACAAAAAGGTGTTATAAAGATGTATATGTAAATGTGTAAATGCTTAATATTTTTGGAATTTAACAAAAATATATGAAGCACCCTTATAAGTAGGGGCATTTAGGGGCCATAAAAACAATTAAGATGTGTCCTGTGTACGTGCCAGCTCCCAGTGATGAAAGTAATCATCATGTACTGAAAACAGGTACTAATAAAAAGTAAGTGGGGGACTGCCTTAGTAGCTTTAGAGACAATAAACTTTATGCCGGATATCTATGGTTTAGACCTGCCAATTTTACTTTATTTCTCCCAGCTGAAAAGAAGTCTCTAAAAGATGAGACAAACTGAGTTTCAGAATTTTCACTCTCTAGTGAAGACCTTTGGGAGAGAAAGAAAGGAAAGAAAGAAGAAAAGAAGGGAGAAAGGAAGAAGAAAGACAAGAAAGAGGGAAGCAGAGAGAGAGAGAGAAAGAAGTGTTCTTGGCTTTGCAGAACACATTATAGAGGTTCTAAAACAAAGATACAGGAAGCTTAAAGAACATAATGAATCACGTCCTTCTTTTTCCTTGAATGGTCAGTCCTCCTCTTGCCGCTAATGAGAGGAGGAAGAGGCTGCAGGCAGAAAACAGCTCCCTCCAGGCGGTAGCTGAGGTAGTTGCATTCGAAAAGCCGGGCAGCCTGTGTGGAAGAACTTAGAAGGAGGAAAGTCAAACGCAAATTGAGCAGCTTTAGCTGGCTGCTCATTAGCTGACTGCAGAACTCTCAGCTGTGGTGCTAACCCTCATCTCCTCTGTCCCTGCGAGCTGAGAAGTCAAAGAAGGTTTGTGTCGCTTTTCCTTTTTGGGCAGTGGTGTCACTGTGTGTAATACTGGGTGATTTATGTGTTTCTGAGGCCTGTGAAAGACAAACCGAAGAATTTTGAAAGCTAATGCAGAATTTTTTTCAAGTGATCTGACTTTAATTGAGCCCTAAAGATTTAAGGATTTCTCTAGTTGCAGTTTTTTGCTTAAATGCTGCCACCCACCTTCTTCATCAAAGCACAGACGAAAACGAGAAATGTTGCCTCACTGGAAGAGGCTCATATACATCTGTACTTGAAAATGGTTTCTTTTTTCCTTCGGTCACCATGACTGCAGTCCCCCACGTTACTGTGGAGAAACAGAAAGATGTAAGAAAGTCGTGACATGGACGTTTCAGCGTTCTCTAAATGCATTCTTAAGAAAATAATTCACTGAAGATGTAAGGCCCGAAGGCAATTTGATTGAAAACAGTAGCCTGCTGACATCATCCGGACAATCAAGTTACAGCCGACTTGTCTCGCTTGTCTACAAGGTCTTTGCAAAAATAAGATTTTCCCCCCACACACGTACACCCACATGAGTCACAGTGACACAGATACAGGGATGCACTCGCTCCTCAGTACACTTACGTCTTCACTAGGTAACTCATTTTAGAGCTTCCTGCTTTGACTAGGTGATGCAGGGGAGGAAGAGGCATTGCTGAGGTCACAGTGCTGTGGACTTCCCAGCACGCTGGGAACTGATGTCCAGCCCAGCAGTCAAGCCCGGCGGTTACGGTGACGACAGCACACAGCAGAGGAAGACGACGCTGGTCTGCTCCCGCAGCATCCAGGCGGGAGCTGCCAGCTCAGACTTCTGACCCTTCAGTCGGTCTTGAAGTGCGACACTAGGCATAGTGGAGGCTCTCTGCATTTCATGAACTGTTCAGTGAGTGACACACGCTTGAAGGGGCAGCCTGGCGTTTGGGTCTGGGAGCGGCCTGACACGTGCTGCCTTTTCAGAGGTCCCCTTCTGGTTTGCCACGACCAGGCCAACTGCGAGGGCCACAGCTTGTGGCTCGTCCCGCCCTTCAGTGAGCCGCCTGCGCCTGCTACTCCTCGGGGCCCCGCAGCCTCCGGCAAGGCCTTCGCTTGTTCCATAGATCGGGGCTGGGCAATGCCTGGGTCACCTCAACCCAAGTCTGTGATAGCCAAAGAATATAGACTAATACGTGATACATTGGAACGTTATATGTCCACCTGTATATTTACTATGTGTGAATGAGGGTGATCATAGCCAACATATACTCAGGATTACACCTGTGGGCATTGCGCTAAGCACGTGGCTGATTTTATTTGCTTCTCATAACAACTCTCTGCGGTGTTTATTGATTGATGCTGAGGATGGAGCCCAGGGCTTGTGCATGCTAGCCCAGGGCCAGCACGCTACCCCTGAACTACACCTCCAATTGTGTGAGGCATTTTTACCACGCACGTGAGCACGTGTGTGTGTGTGTGTGGTACTGGGGATCAAACCCAGAGGCTCTCCTCCATTGAGCTACATCCCCAGCACTTTAGTTTTTATTTAACATGCTTTGTTAAGTTGCCCAGGCAAGACTCAGACTCTTGATCCTCCTGCCTCAGTTTCTTGAGTAGCTGGAATTACATAATCTGTGACACCACACTCAGTGCTTCTTCCTGTTTTATAGATTAGGAAAATGAGGTTTATCAATATTAAGTAACTTACCCAGTGCTAGATTTGAAATTTAAATGCGGGTAATTTGACCTTATGTAGCGCTTATTCTCAACCACCTCTGTAATGCAGGTAGTTGTTAAAGGAACACAGAAAGTACCGATTTTTTTTGGCTGGAAGAAATTCACTGAGGGTAGAGAATAAAGAGATTTAAGGTGAAAGAGTCAGCATGGGCTCTTTTCCAGGGTCCTAAAGTGGAACCAGCAGCTTCAGTGGCCAGTGGATTTGGGTGACTCAGGAAGAAGCAGGCCTGAGCCCCTGGGATGCAGGGGAAAGCCATACAGCCATCAGTAGGGCCGTGTTGATCTTGGTTTCTACACTCGCCAATTCCCCAGAAGAGGAGGCCATGGAACATTTGATTTTATGATCTATTGTGGCCACAGCCTTTGATACGTGTGGGGTTTGGTCTGTTGTTGCTTCTATTGACAACTCAGAGCCCCGCATTCTGTGGTAAAACCTGATGTATTCCTCAGGTCTCTGTCTTGGTCATAAACATTCAGATTGTAAAATGGGTTCAAGAGGGAGTTCTACAAAATACTTATCCTGGCTGTTGGTAGCAACATTCCTTCAGGAAGATGTGTGTGTGTCCGTGTGTGTTTGTGTGTATTGGTTCAAGGGGGCAGTGAGGAAAACGGTAGAGGTCACTTCCACAGAAGAGCCTCTTCTTGGCTCCTCATAACTTTGTTCAGGTGGGGAGCTGTCAGTCTTGTGGCAAGTTCTTCTATTAAAACCAAACCGAAGACCAAACAAACAAAACAAAATGGAGAACTTACTATAGTTTGAGGAAAATTACTTGAACTAATCCAGCTAGTGGTTTGCCACTGTGGAGCAGTGTCATATTTGACAGAATATTTTATTTCATTCTTTTATCTTTTTAAACCAAGAATTGCCTGCATGATGCTAAATGTCTATTTGGAAATAAACCGAATTTTTAGGTTCTATTTGCAGGCCTGGCACCTAACTCCCAGACTGTGTGAAGTAAACACACACAGTTCTAATGAAAATTTGACAGGGCAGATATGTTCCATCAAAGAAAATGTTTTGATTTTTCTCATGGCAGTGGACATAAATACTGTACTTTTCTGGTGGTATTTGATAATCCTCCCCCAAAAGTGAATGTTTCATGTGGAGTGAACACATGCAGCAGAAAAATCTCCACCCTCTGAGGTGAGAAGTGTGTCCTCACGACAGTATTAGCACATGCCACTCCCTCCACACACCCACTTAATCATCACTGGCCAGTAGACAGGACTTGTGCTACTTTCTTGACAGGCTGAACATCTTCCTAAAGCAAATATACTTTTTGTGGTGGTGTAGAGCAAACCAGTGGAAGTGGACGCCATTCAAGGCAGAGCTGGATTACATTTCATCACGGTTCTGTTTTATGGACATGATTTTTCCTGGTTTCCTGGCAGTAAATTCAGAATTCCCCCTTTGTTCTTTCCTGTCTTTGTAGAAAAAAGGGTAACGGTGTCAAAGGAGGAAAATAATGTCGACTCCTTTGGAGACAAAAGGCTTGACATAATCTTCCGGAAGTATTTTTTCCCCTTCATTCAATTACTCTAAATTTCTCTTGGCAACAAACCGAGTTATAATTTCCACATTAGTGCTCAGCTAATGTCTCTTCAATGGAAGTTATTAACAATTTATCTTATTCTTTCAAGAGTTACCCGAGACATTGGTAAGATTTCCGCATTCTCTTGGCAGCCTGTGCCTGGTCTGCTTGTGGGCAGCGTGGGAGCTCTGGGGCCCTCGTCGCCCAGCAGAAATCTCAAGCGAGTGCAGATCTCCAGACTCAGCTCACTTGGGACTGTCAGATCCCCCAGTCCAGGCCTCTCAGCCCTCCCCCAGGAACCGGTCACCTGTGGTGCTTTCAGACTGCAGAGGCTGGGCTTTGCCCTTGAGTTCTGATTCAAGTTGGCTTGAGAGGGTACCTGGGTATTGGTCTATTTTTGAAGCTTTCATGGGATTGTAATGTGCATTTAGGGTCAAGAACCTGTTGTCTAGTGTCCCCTCAAAGGGAAGTCAGCAGAAACTACAAAGTGCTCTGCAGGCAGAATTGGGTCTGAAACTGAGCTCGCCAAATGATTGGTAGTGGGTACTTTCCACGCCTTGGAATTTTCCATTCTTGTCTCAAGTGAACTGACCCCCAGGGCCGTTACTTTTAAAGTCTTGACTAAGGGTCTTGGGTTCATTTCTGTGACTGGACCTCAATTCTGTGTAAGATCATGTGGACAGAGCTAGAAGTGGTGTAGGCTATTATTCTATCGCAGGATTATAATAAACATCACAATAGCTGATAGTTAATGAGTGTCTTCTACATATTGGGTCCTGACAACTCCATGAGGAGGTTGCCATGTAATCCAGTTTACAGACAGGGAAACTGAGGGTACTGGCTCCTGTACCACGCATGGGCAGGTCTGGGTTGAGTCCAGGAAAGTGGGCTCCTCAGCCTGTGTCATCAGCTCTTAATCACTCTGCTATTCTGGGGCTCACTCTGAGAATATATGATGTTGAATGAATGGCAGCTGCACCCGGGTTTCAGCTTCAGGGTCTACTGGCAGCTGGCTCTGGTGCCCTTAGTTTCCAATAACTAGGATTTCTGTGTGACTAGAGATTTGGGCCTTGCTGCCTCTTCGGTTTTCCCAATAGTGGGCCGATTGGAGGAAGCCTAGCCAATGACTTTGCTTCCTATGTCTTGTCTTTTTTTTCCCTTGTGGGGCATTTACTAGTTCATGCCTTACTTTTGAGCACATGTTCTGTTTACTGTTCCATAGACGTTTTAGCCACACACTCTACCCTCCTATTCAGACTCTTGACTTTTTCCCTGGCCTGCGAGTCTAGCTTGGTTCTCTGTTTCCCCCTTTTCTTAGGATTCCTTGGTCTGGACTTTCATAGTATTCCCTTGGATCTCTCGTAATATAGGCAGCAACAGGAAGGGATTAATCATCCCACTTCTTTTGCAGCAGATTCACTGGGGATGCTGGTCGCTCCTGTAAAACTGGAAAGTCAGTGGGTCCGTATATTCAAAAAAAGCTTTTAAAATCTACATTTCTAGGTGGCATTTATGAAACGAATTTTCTGATTCATTCTGTATGTGTCAAAATTTATAGAACAGCCTTTTTCATACATAGGAGAAAATGTATATGATTGGTTAAGATAAAAAAATCAGTGACAAACAGCACAGATTTTTTAAGCAAAAGAAACTAAATGACAAAGAGATTATTATAATCATTTTGTGATAAATATTTACATATAAATGAAAGAAATTAATGTGATAGATTCCATTATGACTTGCAACTAGTTTTAGCTTAGCGCTCTACCACTTGAGCTAAATCCCCAACCCCCGCAACTAGTTTTAGAATCATGTTGTACATTATAGCTGCCGAGTGTTTGTTAGATGGAATACATTAAATGTCATGAAATTAAGAAAATAAATATTGCTAATGTTTATCCATTGAACCGAACCTATTTTTTCATGACAAACATGGGAATAACAATTAGTAACTATGGGTGAAACTGCTTCTCGGTTTTCTAAATCTTTCATGGATACATGTTGCTTTTCTAACAATATAAATTAAGTATCAGCAAAAGTTCTAAATGTTCTTTCAATCTGACCTAATAACCAGTGCGTTACTAAGTGAGGAGGAGTCTGTAGCTCCGGTTAGCACATATTTCCATGAATAAACTAGAACGATTTCTTTAAAATGCAGCATCTTAGGACAGAATCATTGACGCAACTTTAATTGCGACTGTTCACCCCTCACCTTTTCACTTAAGCTCAGGCAAAAACCCCAGCCAGGCGCTTACTGTGGTTCTTTAGCTGGAAAGGCTGTCCTTCTCAGAGATCTATTTTAAAATTGGGGTCCTCCACTCCCCTACAAGTGGTAAAGCAACAGCTGCAGTTTAATTAATGCTTCTGCTGACAGCTCCAGCTGATGAATACTATTGAGTTTCCCTATCCGCGTCCGTACTATCTGCAGTACTTCAAGAAAGAAGCATTGATCGTAGCTGCCCAATTTTTGCCTTCCTTCACCGTCGCTCTCTTTCTCACATCACTTCCTCAGGTTTTAACGATGCTGTTATTTACATCACCATCCACATCTTCCAGGGAATAAAGTCCCAGCGGAGCGCATGTGTTCCTGGTGATGTATTGTGATGGAATCTCACCAAAAGGAGCACGTGAAACGCTGAGCTCAAACCGAAGAGGGGCCGAGGGCGGGGGCGGCCTGATGAAGGGGCTGGTGGTTTCTCAGAAAGTGAAGAGTTTTGTTCTTTTGGGAGGGAGATTTGGGAAAAATCAGAGTCTTTGTTTTTTTCACATTCTATTAATGAAAGACTATGATCCCACAAGTTGATTCCTATCTGGATGATATTATTATTTCGATCTGTTTCCAGACACTTTCCCAGGAGCTGGGCTTCCACAGTGTTGTCACTGTTGTCGCCTGAGAAGGTAAAAGGGTCTGTGCTGTGTGGGAGCAGGTGCTCACCGAGGGCAGTCACCCAGGCTGCTCGTCTTGGGAAATGTGTCCTGGGACGCAGGCCCGCAAAGCTGGAAAGGGGCTGGGTGGGTGACCCCGGAGCAGGACGGGCAGAGCACGGGATCCAAGTGGGGTGGCGTGAGATGGCAACGTGGTTCCTCCTAGCGGCTGGCTCCTGAGCCTTCTGGGTGTCCGGCAGGGAGGCGGAGCACGGCTCAGTTCTGACGTTTGGGCAAGCTTGCCAACAGGAGAGGAGGGAGAGCAAGAGGATCCGAGCGGAGTAGCTAGGGAAGAGGAGACATTTTGGGGACTGTGAATGAGAAGCCAGGATTCAACAGCTAAAGTGATGGCAAATCTAAGCACTGGGCGGAGGTCTTTGCGTTTTTCTCCTGCTTCACATTTGGTACACATCGTTCACTCATTCAGTAGTATTTGTGGAGACTCTTGTGTCGTGCACTGAGCTAGGGATTGGGATACAACAGTAAATATTATCTATTCTCCAACAAGTGTTGCCTGTAGAAACAATGGCAATTTCAATACAGCACAACTAGTGAGTAAATGGTGCTGTGGGAACCAGAAGCGGGGCCAGGCACCTGCAGGTGGTGGGCAAGGAGTCCGGAGACCCGACATGTGATGAAGTGATTTTTACTGTGGGAAAGGGACTGAAGAGGCTGAAGATGAGACATGGCCTGACAAGATCTGAGGGAGAAAGGCAGCAGACCTGAATGTGACGCGAAGGTTCCAACAACTGATTTGTTGCAACAAGTCCATGGAGTCTACCGATGGTGAGGAGCTAGTAAGTTGCATCCTTTCACTTAAATAATAATTTTTATGTTTTAAAAGTATTGTGAAGCAGATTCACTGTATACATTTTTTTCATCATACTTCAATCTTTAGTGGCCATAATGAGCCAGGCAAATATGTATCTTGTGGACTGGACAATCCCTGATTTACCGTTCACACTACTGAGTGTACTTTCAAAATAGTGACTGCTCTCAGTATGTCTAAAATGGGGCGATAAATGCTTCCTATAAAAGTATTTACTTTAGGACTTTTACAAGTTTGTGCACTTTGAAAAAATTCTTATACATATCCAGTACTCTACTTCAAGTGCCTAAATGCTGCTGAGCAATAAACCTAACAGCCGGGAAATTTTGGAAGAACAAGTTGGGAATGTTGCCTTACCATGTATTTAAATGAATTTGGTAACCATGAAGACAAAAGGAAACACTTTGGTAGTGGTATCAACATCGGTTTACATCAGATGTGGAGATCAAGGGAAAATAGCAGAAAGTCCAGAAAATTATATAACTATTATAAAGAAATGAGTATTATGAAGTAGATGTTTTATAATCTGTAATGAAACAATTGATTATTTGATCAGTGGGGTCGAAATAACTGGAAAAACTGAAATTACATTTTTGTATCACACCAAAACACATATTAAATTTCTTTGTTATACCAAAATATATAGTGGGTGGACCAGAAATTGAAGAAAGAAAAAAAAAAAAAGAAAGTAAAATGGGGTAAACACTCAAATATGTGTTTATAGATAGACAGATTGATGGAATGGGGAAGTCCTTTCTAAAAACAAGATTTAAAAACAAATGACAATCCAGTAAAGCAAAAAAGACTAAAATATTTGACTCCAAAAACTGAATAAACCTTTTACAAAGAAAAATTAAAGCAAAATCCCAATAATCCACATGAACAAAGCTAAACTCAAGCAAATGGTGACAGAATAATCAAAAATAAATGTGCTTAACATTCCAAGTTCTTTAAGTGACTGAAGAAAAAAGACATGACTATAGAAAAATGGACAAGGGACATATATAATTTGCTATAAACATGTGATAAACTGTTTAACCTTAGTGGTTATTAAAAAATTCAGATTAAAAGAAGATAGTATCATTTCAACTAACACATTAACAAAGGACTGAGAAAACTTCATGCCCGGCGGGGCAGGCTGCAAGGCGGTGGACAGATGCTGCTCGTGGGAAATCCACTGGGAAGCTTCCTGAGAAGCGGTTCAACAATGTGCAGCAGAAATTCTTATAATCAGAAGAAAAATAAGTGTACTTCCATTCTGAAAAATAGAAGAGTCTCAAAACATATGATGCTTTTGAGAGGACATTGTTTTCTTTTCCTTCTATTGTTCTCAGATCTTGCCTATTGACTTCTACAAATTTGGCAGACCTGGAGACTTATTTTTGAAAAAGCCAGCACATGCCTTCCTCAGCGGCTTGGTAGGATTTCCTGAGAGGGAACTTGCTGGATTCGGGTTGCTGAAAGAAGGCTCCTAAGGCCATTCTGCCTAGTCATTGAACTGTAGGAGGGCTTGAAGGCAACTGACTTGTAATGCTCACATTGAAAGATGAACTGATAGGTGGAAGGGACATAGTCATAACTAGATCATGACCGTAAAGGACCAAGAGGCCCTGCGACAAGTGGCTCCCTGTTTTAATCATTTCTGGTATGAAATTGCCCAGGCAACTGAGCTAGGAAGGATGCTCAGGTTCAATTTTTGAGCCATCTGCTCAATTCATGAATTACTCTGAAAAAATTGTTTTGTAGACACTAACAGATGTTGAGAGATCATAGACTCCAACCCATTTCTACGAGAGGTGACTAGCTGACAATCAGAAAGTCTTTCTCAAAGGCATGTGGCGGAACACTCCAACATAGGAAATGTACAGACAAGCCGTAGCATTGTGCTGAATATCCTCCCAGGACCCGGAACTCTATCTGGTGGGGTTATTCCAAAGATGCACATTGTGTAAGAGTGCGTGGTTTTGGGCTTGTCATTCCTCTGGCAAAGTGGGTGTCATATGTCCTGCTTGTTAGCCCGGGGCTGATCCAAGCCCCAGTTACAGAGTGGAACTGGGACGCGGGAGTCCTGGGACGGTGCTGTGGGGGCACACGATTCTCAGCTGCTGGCTGGGCTGAGGCAGGTACATTTTGTGAGAATTGACATGAGGAGAATTGACATGGGTGGTACCTCCCTCAAGACTGAGCAGGCACATTCTTCTGCTTTGGAAGAAGCCTCTTTTGTAAGATTGTCTAGCATGAAGCTGGCACAAAGCATTTGAAGCTAAGTGGGCCATGGAGATCATCTTTGCAGTCTGGTCCTGCGAAACATGACCTGTGATGAGTGGTGGTATTTGATCCCTTTGATGTCCTTCCAAGTGTTCTTTTTCTTACACTGAACACAAGCAAATGAGCTCTTTTTACTTTTCTCACACCCACCAGTAAAGAGGCGGGAGCCCAGGTTTACATTAGTCTCTTACGTACGAAGTCTGAGTCATGGCAACAACTATACCTTATCTCCAACTTCTCTTTAGTGATTGCAGACCAAGTGCAACCCTCCTTGTCTGTGGCTTTGCTTTCTGTGATTTCAGATACCTGAGGTCAACTGTGGTCTAAAAATACTAAATTCCATACATGAACAATTCACAAGTTTTAAATTGTGTGCTTCTCTGAGAAGTATGATGAAGTCTTGAACGTCCAGCTCGGTCCTGCTGAGATGTGAATCATCCCTTTGTCCACTGTCTCCAAGCTGCATAGGCCTTCTGCCCACTGATCCCTCAGTACCCGTCTCAGCTATCAGCTCAACTGTCCTGGAATCACAGGGCTCGGGTTCAAGTGAACCTGATTTAACAGCGGCCTCCAAGT
Organism: Hystrix cristata; assembly: GCA_004026905.1. NCBI lineage: Eukaryota > Metazoa > Chordata > Mammalia > Rodentia > Hystricidae > Hystrix > Hystrix cristata. The sequence continues at coordinate 5,420 of PVJO010014799.1, read as the reverse complement.
GGTACAGCAGGGATGTGGGCACTTAGGGTACGTCAAAGAGAAGCCATAAAGTACTTCCTTTATGGGATAAAGTGAAAGGGAGAGAGAGATTTTCATTAAAATATTTAACTTTCTAGTTTTAATATCTATTGGTTCTTTGCCTTAATATTTTCATGAAGTAAATAAAAAGCTATACTCGTTCTGTCAGTGGAAAAGGGGCAGATGTGGGGCTTGGGCCTCCTGGCAAGTGCTGTTCCTGGAAAACTTACCTGACATTTAACCCTTCTTAGAATAAACTCACAGAAGCAGGCCAAGGTTGTCACCAATCTCTCCTGTACACAGGTGAATACTAATCAAAGACTCCAAAGCACAGACCTCAGAAGAATAGCGTATTGTCCAGTTCAATCTCTAGGCTGTGTATTTAGTTTTCGCCACAGCCATTCCAAATTTCTCTACCTTTCTTAAGTGATTACTCCTACAGGAGGGAAGTGAAGCAAGAGGATGTAAGTACCTTTAAGGTGTGCAGCGAAGTGTCTTCAGTTGCACTTAGGAGGCTGGGTGTCCCCTGGGCACTGCACAGGAGGAGGGTTGTCTCAGACCCTGGGAGGGCTTCTAGGCCTGCTCTGTGGTAGTCTCCATGCTATTCAACTCCTGGGTTCTTACTGAATGGAAGTTACAGGATTGTGAATCTTTGCGTGGCCTTACCGAACTCTCCTTGCCACTAGCACCTTCACATTTGGAGTGGCGAATTTTTTTTCTTGAAAATTCACATCTAGGAGGGAAAGCACCTATGATCCAATTCCTACCTATGACTTATGTAACTTTTGTCTATTATGAACAAAAATAACTTTTGAGAGAGGCTCTATTATTTTTCTTCGAATGTACTGTGGTGAATTCAGTGCTGGCATTTTAATGGAGAAGATCAGTGTTCTATTACTTTTCCATTACTGATGAAGAAGTTTCCATTTAAAAAAATTCTATTGAATATTTAGTAATTTTCACTTGGATTTGGCTTTCATTACTCATTTACTTGACATATTTTAAAGACTTACAATATTATTGTATCAAAAATAGCCACTTTGGGGGGATCAAAGCAAATAATTGCTCCTCAGAGGTTATTCATAAACACACACACACACACACACACACACACAATCTTCTCAAATTTAACTAGTTTGAAAGTAGCCAAAGTTGAGTTTCATATCCAGACTTGACTGCTCTGCCAAGCCCACAATCTTCCCTCCAGAGTATAGACCTTAATTAGAAAGGTAGGAAAATATTGAAATAGGGATGAGAAAAGAAAAGTAAAAATATCGCTAAGAGGCTTTGAGATTTGGAAAGATTGAAAGATTTTCTTTCAATCCGTATGGGCTTAAGATAGGTTTCTGGAAGAGGTAAGATTTATGGTGTACTGTACATTATGTCTCTGTGACCGATACATGTGTTATGGAGGTAATTCTATGCTTTTAGTTCTTTAAATATTTTGTCTTAAATAAATCCATTCAGTCCATTAACCATAGTTAATGTTTTCCCACTGGTTTGTACATGTCATAGCTAAAGACCAATGTAGATTAATGGGGAAGGAGAAAAAAATGAGTACCTTCATGAATTATTCTCTGTTCTCACTTTAGACAAGTTAATTTTTTTTAAATTATCAGGTTCTGTCTTAATCATAGACCATTTGTGGCTATCAAGAAATACATGTTGGTGTGTCTGGCCATCACAGTATTACATTTCATACTAAAAGCCAAATTCAGTTAGTCCTATTATACTCTATCAGAAAATATTTAATGTGGGAATCAGAAAGTTAAAAAAATAAACAATTCTCAAATTATAAAAGAGTTTGCTCAATGAATATTGAGCTAAGACTTGAGAAAGACAATTCTGTTAAATTAACATTCAAATATATTTATGCTAATAGAATGACTCTTATTTCCAGAACTATCGTATCAGAAATTAAGGAAAATTTAGTCTGGGAGGCATTCAAACTTCACTCTTAAAACAGTCACAAAAAAATAAAGTTCCACCCAAGATTACCTTTTATTTTATAAACTGACAGGGTAAAAGATCATTCTACAGTGGTGTGGCCTGCAGCATCTTTGGATTTCTAGTACTATGGATGTAAGGAAGAGATAGTTTAGATTTTATAAAGACTGTTATTTCATTGATTGTGACAGTTTAAAGCAACTTTGTTTGCAATATTGCATTATAACTTCATAATTTTTCTTCTCTTCCACATTTATAACATATAAAAATAATTTGTACGTTAAAATAATTTTAAATGAGCTTAATAAATTCTCCTGAAGAAGAATTATAACTTTACAGGTCATACTGAAATAAGTACCCTTTGTTAATATCCCTCTCCAATGCCCCGTTTCTTACTACTTATTCTCTCAAAATAGTCGCCACTAATAATGTAGTGTATATTCTTCCAGACTTCACCATAGCATTGCCTATAGAAAGGATATATGTGTGCATGTATTTTAAAATAAGTAAAATTTATATCATTTCACTTAACAATATGGCTTAGACAACTTTTCATGTCAGCACAAATAAGTTCAACTCATTATAGGAAACTGTAGCATGGTTTGCCATAGAAAGAATGAATAATTATTTATCCATTCTTGTTTTTATGAATATTTAGGTTGTTTTGAATTTTTCACAGTTACAAATAAGATCTTATTGAAGATCGTTGTGATTGCCTTTTGGGGCATACAGTTAAGTGACTCTGGGGCAGATACAGTAGAATTTTGGGGTGGTGAGAAGGCAAAATGATCTGCACATACCTATATTCTCTCTAGTTGTGTATGAATACAATTATTGAATTTGCATTTTCTCTACTAAGGTGAGGTTGAGTACCAGTGTATTCAAATCTTGATCATTAAAAAAATTTCTTCTGTGAATTACCAGTTTATATTATTGGCTCATTTTTTTAATTAGATTTTTTTCTTTCTTTAAATGATTTGTTGATTCTAATCTGTTGTTAATTTATGTTAGAGATCTGTTACTTACGTTTTCACTTTTCTGGTGCTTTGGTCATTCAGATTTTTAAAATTTTGATATACTTAAATTTGTCCTATTTTCTTCTATGGCTTTTGTTTTTTGTATATTATTTCAAACAACTTCCCTGGCTCCAAGGTAGTAGGTATTTGCCTATGCTTACTTCTAATAATTTCTTATCATTAAGGAAATTTAAACCTTGATTACACTTTTGTGAGTGGTATAAAATAAAAAGGTAATTTTAGTTTTTCAGAAAGATAACTGGTTCTTTTTATTGATTTGAAATGCCATACTGTTTTTCATTGATTTGAACTTGAACTTTTATCATGTTATAAATATGTGTTTCATGTATGCACACACACACATATAATTTTACTAAACAGATAGGTTCTCTGATTATTTCGCATTGTACAGATGAGGAAATGGAAATAGAGTTCAATAACACACAGTTAAGAAGTAGTAACTTGTCCAGCAACATGTATTTAAGAAGTAGTGGAAAAAGAAATCAAATCCTGAATGAAGGTAGAGTCTGCAATCTTAGTGACTACACTCTGTGAAATTCCTATTTATGGGAGTCTGTTTCTGGACTATTTGTTTCTTCAAAGTACTTGTGTATCATTGCAGTACTATCTCATGGTCCTAATTACCACAAACATCTAAATTGTTTTTCTATTAGGACAAGTTTTTTGTCTTTGTTGTACTTTTAGAAGATATGACTTTAGTTGTCATTATTCAACTAATCTTCTATATAAACTTTAGACCTTCATGAAAAAATTCTGTTTGCGTGTTGAATAAGATTACATTGAAATAATACTTGTACTTTGAGAAAGAATCTACATTTTAAAGATACTAAAGGTTTTAGTTTGTTCTGTTGTACATTTCTTTACTTATTCAAGACATTTTTTTAACGAAGCTTTATAATTTTTCCAAGATTTATTTATTTCTATTAATTTGATATGCAAGGACTTTATTATTTTTCTTGTAATTGGCAAGTGATTTTCCCCCAACTACCTTTTTGAAGAATTGATGCCAAAGTACAGAAAATCGCTGCTTTTTTATCTTTCCAAATTGTTGAACTGTCTTCTTGCTTACATAACTTTTCATTTGGTTATCTTGCATTTTCTAGATAGATGCTGATGTCCTCTGTAAAGAAAAGCAGTTTGTCTCTTATTTTTCAATGTTTATAGCAATTAATATGTTTTTGTTTTTGTTCCTCTTGTTGGTGCTTCCGGGCTAATGTTGAATAGTAGCAGTGGCCGTGTGCATTCTTGTTTTGTTCTTTATCTTAGACAATTTTTATTTCTAATAAGTTCAGTATTCACTATATATATGTATATATATATATATATATATATATATATATATATATATACACACACACACATATATATATATATATTTATTTTTTATTTATTTATTTTTTTGGTACCGGGAATCCAACTCAGGGCCTCATGCTTGCAAGGCAAGCACTCTAACCACTGAGCTAAATCCCTGGCCCAGTATTCACTATATTTGAGGGTAGATATGCTTTATCAAATTTAAAAACTTTCTTTTTTTTTAGTTCACATACATATACACACACATGCACATGCACATTACATACAAATATATTTTTCTTTTAAGCCATTTGATTAAATCAGGAAATTACACTGATTGTTCACTATTAAAAAATCTATCTTTGCATTTCAGAAATAAAACTTACCTGATAATAATACATTATTCCTTTAATTCACTGATTAATTTAAATATCTAATATTTTATTTAGCAATTTGCATCCATGTTTGTGAGGTTGGCTTCTGGTTTTCTTATACAGTCTTGCTTGAAAGTTTTAGGAAGCTTATGGTACATTTAAAACATTTTGTTTCTCGTGATTCTTATACTTGTTTGCTTACCAATAAATTTGTGTTTTTATCAAAGGTTGGTAGGCATTACTACAAAATTTTGTACCCTGATCAGTTTTTCCAGTGGGGAGGCTATATGTTTAAATACTGTTGCAAATTTTTTTTTGTGGCATTGTTGAACTGATTTAGTTTTCTTATACTCTTTTTGGTGGTATAAAAATGATAAATTATGGGGTTCGGGATTTATCTCAAATGGGAGAGCACTTGCCTAGCAAGCACAAGGCTCCGAGTTGGAGCTCCAACACTCTCCCCAAAAATTATAAATCATGTATTTGTTTTTCTAGTAGTTGTATTTCAGGTTATAGCACATACAACTAAATATGTTTTATATTAATAACCAGGAATCAGTATTTCTCTGTATTAATTGAACTTAACAAAAATATTTATATCCTTCAATTTTACTCAAAGAATCCCACTGATTCCCATTCTCTCTTATGTTGCCATAATTTGGAATTTTAGTTCTACTTATTATTATATTTTTTCAGTACTCGGGATTGAACCCAGGACTTCGTATGAGCTAGGCAAGCACTTACCACTGAA
>PVJO010014798.1:0-47322 GCA_004026905.1 Hystrix cristata | reverse complement strand
CCTGTTGCCTTTCTGCTTTTCCCCTTCTTTCCTTCTAGTACTCCTCTCCTCTGCACACCATCCTCCTTTTATATAATATCTATTACACTTCTTTGTCCTTATTTACAGTTATGGTTTCTCATATCAGAGAAACAATTTGATGTGTGCTCATGAGTGTCTGATTTATTTCACTTAAAAGTATATCCACTTATATACCAATGACTCTAGTTTATCATTTTTTATGGCAATGTAGTACTCCATTGTGTAGAAAAACCAAATTTAAAAATGCATTCATCTTTTGATAGGCATCTCAGCTGATTCTATAACTTGGGTGTTTTAAATTGTGCTGCAACAAACAGATGTGCAGATATCTCTATAATGTGTTGGATTTAATGCCTTTAGGTATATACCAAGGAGTGGTGTAGCTAGATCATATGCGATTTCTTATTAGAGAGTGAGAAGAAAGCCAGAGGGAAAGGATAAATTTGTGCTTTTACCTTTTATGGCATGGTGATAACTCCTTGTATCTTTGGATGAATCAATGTATGAAACTTTTTGTGAGAAGGAAAAGAAAATCAGTTCTTTGTTTAGTCATGAGGCAAACAAATGTAACTAATAATTCATCCATGGCACAAACTTCTAACTCTTTGGTTCTGAGGAAGTGCACTTTTTATATTTCTACAGTCGCAGTTAACACTTGAACACTCTGTGGGTCTAATCTGATATTCTTAGAGAAATTTAGTAGCCATGCAAGAAATCTTTCTTGTGGTCAATAGTCTTCAAAGAAAACATTGTTTATCTCGCAGTGCTGTTTCTTCTTGCTTTGTGCCTTGGTCTTGGACTATCCTGATTTATGGAAGATGGTCGGGTTTCTATATAACTCTCCTTTTTTGTTGTTTTACATCATGGTATTTTTTTTCTCATTAAAATGAGAATAAAATCTTTGCTTAACTCCTCAAATTATGAAAGTTACATTTTAGTAGAGACTGTTCTTGTATGTGGCTTGCATTTTTCCAAGGGTTTCTTTTTTTATTTCAAATAGGGAACATTGGTATAAAATGGAAATATAAGTTGCCCAGCCTTGAGAAATATGTTTAAGGCAGAGTGAACTTACAATTCTCCATATTTTTAATTATTTAAAAGAATTAATGGTCCTTTACGTTGTTTATTGTTGCCAAGTTATTATTTAGAATATTGGATTAGCCCAAATAGTAAAACAAAATGGAAAATTATGGTAATGCTTAACTATATAAAATTTACTTGGTGATGTATTTGTTATGATTTATTCATAACAAGAACTATATAAAAGGAGGATGGTGTACAGAGGAGAGGAGTACTAGAAGGAAAGAAGGGGAAAAGCAGAAAGGCAACAGGGGAAAGAGAGGGGAAAGGGAAAATATGGAAAATGATGAATGAACCTGCTGTAAATAGGGAGGGAGGGAGCAGAGGGGAGGGGCGGGGGAGGGGGGAGAACCAAGATGCATCATGTATAGGGACAGAATAAATGTAACGAATGTGACCATTGTATGTAGAATGTACCAATACATGTTCTTGGTTTAAAATAAAAAAAAAAAAGAACTAGAGAACCACTTTTAAATGTGTACAAAAATGTTAAAAACATGGAAATGTTTGCAAAATCACTTTACATGAAAAACTAGGATATCAAATGACATATGCACAGTCTCCTTACTCATAAAATTTTGTATGAAGAAAGAGGGAAATGTGCCAAAAACCAGTTAACTGGGGTCATTTAATGTGATTCATTGGAAGGAATTAATTTTTAAAATGTTTTTCCGCATTTTATATTGCAAATATCTTACTCATTTAATTGACTTTTTCAAAACTGCTACTTTGAAGGATTTTTTAGAAAGCAATTTAACTGTATGGTTTTCATAAAAATTTACCAGTTAAATGATTAAACACTTAAAATTTTAAAAAGTTTGTCCTGCATAGCATTCTGGTAATTTTGTCAAATCAAAATCCCTAATAGTGGAGAAGGGGAATGTGTAAAACATTTAAATTTCATATGCTCTTACAGTCTGTATTCCAGATTTCCACCTTGATGAAACATCCTGTTGTTCTGTTTTGTTTTGTTTTGTTTTTTTCTTTGACTTTTCAATTTCCCTAACAAGAATTGATGAAAAATAATACAGATTTGTTTGAAAATCACATTCAAAGTATAGGTTTGCCAGATGTAGAATCATATGAGCTCTATGCTTATAAAACCATTTGAAATTCATTGCATTTAGGAATTATGTGTAGTTAATAATCTGCTGACATGTAAAGTAAAATCATAGTCATTGTACATGTGTGTCAAAACTATTTTAAAAGATGAACAGAAAGCTTACCCCAAAAGTTTTAATTAAGCGTGTAGGCTTTTACCTAGGTTATTTCAAAAGCATTACAAAATCTAAATGGTGATAAAATAATTTCCAATAAAATTGTCTTTTATCTCCTAATTGTATAATATTAGAGGATTTTCCTGTGACCACCAGATGGGCCATTGTATTTGCACTTACAGAAACGTTCTGTAATATTTTTATAGATTATTTTTCTATTATATTCACCATGAATTTGAGGAAATTGAGGAAAATCAAAATATATAAATAATTACAAAAGACTCATGTTTGCCCAGTACTTAACTAAATACATGTGAAATGAGCTTTCGTACTGACTGAATTCAACTTGGAAAGGTCTTTCAGGTGACTGGATTAACTTCTCACGACCAGTATTTTGAATCTTCAGCATACTCACTTTCTTTTACTTTAGTAATCAAAAAACTGTCATAGAAAAAACTGGAGATAAGCAGATCTATGTCTGATGCTTCCATCCAAGTGTAATCTGCTGTTTAACATTTATTTAATAAGCAAGAATGACCAAGCTAGGTGGTGGGGAATGAAACCACCCTTCTTGTATTTACTACTTAATGGTAGACACAGGCAAGTGGTACAGTCATGTTTACATATAAAATATATACGTTAGCTTTTATATTTTAAAACCATCTCTGCAGTACTTTTAATACTCAATAAATATATAAATGCTATGTTGTAACATCATTTTAGGGAATGATGAGAAGAAAAATGGTACGGATACAATTTTTTCCCAAATAGTTTCAATCTGTGGTCCATTGAATCTACAAATGCTGAACCCAGAGTAACTAAAGGCCAATTATAATTTTCAAGAAATGAACTATGTATAATGAAAAAAAGTTTAGGTTTCTGTGTCAGCACATACGTGGAGATCTTTGCATTGACTTCATGAATGTGGAAAGATATACTTAAGGAAGCAATACCTTTTTTAATCATAGAAAAGGTGTAGTCTTAGCCAACAGTTAAAACTGGGACAATTAAGCAACTGCCAAACAATTCGTGTCAGAGGAAAGATATAGTTTACATAAAAAGAGAAAGACAAGGAACATTCATTTACATACAAATAACTCTGGTTTATACTTTTCTGTGGCGGGGTAATACTCCATTGTGTAAAAAAAACACATCTTCTTTAGCCATTCATTAGTTGTTGGGCATTTAGGTTGTTTCCAAGACTTAGCTATTACAAATTGTGCTGCTATGAACATGGTTGTGCATATATCACTGTGATATAATGATTTTAATTCTTCTGGGAAGATACTAAGCAGAGGAATAGCTGGGTCAAATGGAACCTCTAGTTGTAGTTTTCTGAGGAATCTCCACACTGATTTCCACAGTTGGTTGGGTCAGCCTACATTCCCACCAACAGTGGAGGAGGGTTCCTTTTTCCCCGCAGCCCCGCCAGCACTTGTTATTTGGAAAACACTTAGAATGTTGAGCTGGTTTTGTGCATTGTGTTTACTAGACTTTTAATTTTTAGGGATTAATGTAAATTTAGATATAAATGTAGTAATTTTTAAACAATAAAAAATTAGGAGAAAAAAAGAGAAAGACAGGGGTTTCATGGAATTTAAGGTGGGAGGAAATGGCTAATTGTAGAAGGAAATAGAAATAGTAAGAATTGTGTCACAGTTTTTCAATATCTATGGTATTATATAAAGTTCAAATTGTATAATATCTGGCCATTTAATGTTTGAACATTTACAGTTATTAGCCAAAATATGGTACGCTCTCTCTCTCTCTCTCTCTCTCTCTCTCTCTCTCTCTCTAACATACAAATAACTATGTATACGTCATATATATGTACTTTGCTTATAAAAAGGTATGTTATATATTTGTATGACATATAAAAGTATGTCACATATTTGTATGATATGTATTTGTATTAAATCCTAGGCAAAATGTTAGATCAGAATCTCCCAGGGACCCAATGTCTAAGCAGTATTATGTTGGAGAGAAAAGTTTCAGTATGTGAATTTTGTGGGACATAAATATTTAATCTATAATGCTCATACACCATGCGAATGATTATGCCTAGTTAATATCAAAATCAGAACACAAAAAGAGATCATTTGACTAAAGTACTATTTCATCAAAGTACTTTCTTCTTCTAAAAAAGTAAACACACACACATAGACACAGAAAAATAACTATTTATATTCACTCTGTATTGGAAACTCAGTATCTTTGATTTAGCTTTAAATTACTTACATGCATAACAGTACAGTATGCAATGATATAGCCTCTTTCATTTTTTAGAAATAATCCCAGTTGGACTATCAACTTCTCAATTCCTTGAGGAATCAGGGAAATTATTTTTGCCAATTCAAGTTCCCTATTAACTTCTAGTGTTCTTTCACTAATATTAAAGTCCAATTTACAAATTTATTTTATATCTTGTGTTCTTCCAGGGTGAAATCAAAGTCCACAGAGGACTTATTGATAACTCTCACAATAGTAGGAATATTTCTAAAACATATGACACTGCATTGGCCATGGACCTGTGCTGTGCTGTGCACTTCTCTCTGTTTCATGTCTGATATTAGGCTCCGCCCCCACCCTTGATTCCAAGGTTAGCCGTCTCATTTCCACCATGATCCCCGGTAGCTCTTCTCAGGCAGAATGGGAATTTTTGGTATGTGGCATCTCCACATTTCTTGGACAGGGGACCTGTATAAAACAACCCTCACTCCTGTGCGTGAATGCTGTGTTGTATATTGATGATCACTGTGATAGCATAAGAGACATGAAATTATTTGTTGTCTACTTCTCCTGTCACGTAGAAATGAATTACATTCATCCTGTGCTTTGGGATCTCCTCACATAATCTGTGGATTCTGTTTCTGATTTATTTTGGGGATAAATTCTGTGATGATACAGGGATTGAATGCTCCTACTAGTGAATGAATTGTCCTTTATTCTCTTCAGTCTTACTTCCAGGTCCAGAAAAGGTTCACATTTTTTCTGTGGAGTTTAAAATAATTTTAAATATTTCATTTACTCATGAGGACATACTCAATCTATGCATTGCTGGCCTCTAAATTTACCAGGATTTATGCTCCTGTTAATCCAAACCAAGATTTTTAGATTTTAAAGTACTGTTTTTTTTTTTTTTTTTTCTCCTGCATCTTCTTCTGGGAATTAAAATGTTAGGCTTTGTAGACTATGTCTCTTCAAGGCATTTGAAATAGTCCAATTTTATATCCAAATGACTTTGTTCTAGGTTTTACTGACAAGCTTCACAAAGCAATGAACATCCATGAATTACTAAATGTAAAAGTGAGAGTAACAGAAAAAAAAAAATACAAGAACCAAAAATGTTCTTCATTAGCTGAAAACATCATTAACACACATTTTATCAATATTCATATGTTTATAATAAAAATAACGCTACTAAACATACATGCTATGTTTAATACTTTATGAAAATTTAGGCAATCAGCAAGTTAATTATTGTAAAGGCTAGTCAAGAACATAAGACAGATAAATGGCAAAACATTCTCCTGTATTCATGTTTCATACATTATGTCAGACCATGCACAATTTCTAAAAAACCTCATAACAAAAATAACACAGAGAAAAGTTATAATTGAAGAGCAAATTAGGTCCAAATATGACACAGAAAAAAAATTGATGGATACTAAATGTAGATAAGCAATTTAGGTTACAGTGAATATATAATGAAACAAAAAATAACTGTCAAAAGACCTGGAAAGACATTATAATTGACTCTGTCTTATGACTTGATAAATTTCTCTTTTTTCTTTTTTTTTCTTTTTAATATTCTTATGTCACTTAAAGACTGCTAGTAATTCCATGAAGAGATGAAAAATTTGATAGTCTTTAAGTATTTTTAAATTATTAAGTCCACTTACATTTTGCTTTATACCTTTCAAAGTGTTTTCAGATACAATGTTGTGTGAACTAGTGTTGCTCTGGATTGTAACTGATAGAAGAGAGCTGAGTCAAGTCATGATTCAGCAGTTTACTGATGTCAGACTCAGTATCTTCGAAATTCTCTAAGTCTGTATTTATAAGCTGTCGTCTCGTGGGTTGCAGTATATTCACTGTTGTTGTAGAATTCACATTTATATTAGATGCAGGAAAAGCAGATACTTATCCTGTTCTGGGGGGAAGAGGCCCTGTATGTACTAGAGAGATGTATCAAGAATTGTGTTTTTCTCAGCAAGTTTCTGCATTAGTTTAGCAAGGATTAAGTCACAAATAAATCATGTGTCACCTCTAGTTGCAAGTGTGATAGAAAAAAATATCAAAAGGTGTGTCATGAGTAATTCAGTCTTACCATAGTGTACCACTTGTGGGCAGACGTAGAGATCAGGGTTATGATAAAAAGAATATGGCAGAATGTACGTCAACCCCAAAAAGATTCTGTCCAAAAATATCATTATGTCAATTAAAATAAATGTACTCTAGTTATTAAATTGATGTAGTAGCATTCTATTATAAGTGATAAAACACAAAGTCATACAATTTCTTTGAAATGTTAAATGTCCCTCAATTTCAAAGATCAGTCTTTGTTACTCTTCCATAAGTATTTAGGAAACTGGAGGCTGGATAAATCAGCCAGTGGGGCCATGTTTGCAGCTGGCCTTAACATTTGACACTGAGGAGCAGTCCACCAGCATCAACAGATAGCATCAACATCTAAAACAGGCTGAGAATCTGTTTGTAAGAATATCCTTGTATATGATTCTGCATATATAATGAGCTAACTCGTGGACTCTCACGCATTCTGAAACCAGAAAACCGCATCTCTGGAGTGTCGCGGAATGACTTGTGAGCAGACGCCATGAGACTAGTTCAGTAGAGACTCAGGATGTGAAGTTATTTAGGATACGACTTGCGTTTTGTAAGGGCAATGATCTGGAGAAGAGATATCTGGGATTATGGTGGGCTCTGAATCCAGTGACCAGTCTCCCTATTGCTAAGTGACAAAAAGGAGAAGTCAGACAAAGAGAAAAGAAAGCCGTGCGAAGAATGGTGGAGATCAGGGTAGAGTCTGTAAGCCAAGGAATGCCAAGACCTGTCAGCAGCCACCGGAAGCTGGGATAGAGTGAGGGAACAGATTCTGAGAGGGTAATTTATGATTGTTCTATAGGCCTGAAGCTTATGTTCCTTTTACACAATACACAAGGGAGCAGGGCGAGCAGGTGCTCTCTCTGGCCATCGGCTTTGCGGAACTAAGCAGTGCGTTCACCTGCACATGCTGATTGGTCAGTGCCAGACTCAGGGTCGTTCATGGTGTATCCAGATCTAAGAAGTCTGTTTCTCATGAATCTCAAACTTTGGCAGTTGTCAAACTCTAACAACCACACCATCTCAGTCTTTAAGATGCAAGGAAGTAATAATTAGAAGACTATTTCATGGGAAATAGTAAATGGCTTTGCTGATGAGGCAGGGCTTGGAAGAAGATTAAAAATCTGGAAAGAAAGAGGTCTGGTGGAAGGCAAGCAGACGGTGATATGAGGGCAGTGTGACCTTCACATAGCGCACCATCCCCAACAGGCGGACCGCACAAAGCTGGACTGAGCAGCAGCCATAGCAATTGATTTTATTTGCTTACTCTCACCTGGCTTATTTCTGCATCCTGATCCTGAAATTGAAGTTTTGAATGTGATTGTGTGAACGTAGAAATCTGAGGGGTGGGGATTTAGCTCAGTGGTACAGAGCTTGCCTGGCAAGTGCAAGGCCCAGAGTTCAATCCCCAGCACACAAAAAACAAATAAACAAACAAACATAGAAATCTGAATAAACTTAACTGATGTTGCTGTATGGTCCTTTGGGGCTCTTTGTCATAATGAAGATCCATGAAGTAAATTATAGGAATTAATTCTGGGAATTACAAACGATTGTGATCAGCAGGAGGAGGTAAGGTTGCTGTAATATAATGGAGCCAGCGAAGACAGTTTTAATCACCATTATCAGTTCCCTAGGAAATCTATTTGTCACTCTTCTCATCCAGTTTTAATAGTAAGCCAGCAAATGCAATATCAGTTACCTAGAGGGACATGGAGTGTCAAAGGGCTCAGATGTTTCACGTATGTATGTCACTTCAGTAAACAATTCAGGGCATCAAGGATTCAAGTCAACAATGACAGAAAACATGTAATAGGAGAAGCAAATAATAAAAAAGAGTTGCCAGTGTGAGATCAGTTGAAGTTAGGTGGATTTTTATCCCATCAACTTTATGAGTCATCCAGAAACAATACCAATAAGAATTTTAGAAAATGTGTTACCAAACAGAGTGAACATACTGCTAAGTGAACGATCCCTGAATAGTCGAGAAGTGCACTGTCGGCAGGTGTGGTGGCCCACACCTGTAATCCCAGCACTCAAGAGGCTAAAGCAGAAGGATTGCTGAGAATTCAAGATCGGCCTGGGATGCATAGTGAGTTCAAGGCCAGCCTGAACTACATAGCAAGACTCTGTCTCAGATAAACAAAAACAAAACAAAACAAAACAAAACAAAAAAGGGGGCTCTCATGGATGCTGTTGATTTGGTCTGAATCACATTTGATACCAAATTACTCTGCTCAGTATGGTAAGGACTGATGTTGGCAGTCAGCTGCAGAAGAGACTCTTCAGGCATTTTTCCATCCTGAAAGGGAGCAGCCCTTCCACACTTACAGGGCTGATTTATTGCCAAATACTTTTTCCTGCAGAGGTAGAAAGGCCCATCTTTTTGCTGCCATTTGGGATCTCTCCGAAGTACCACTAGCTAGGCCTGTGTAGCGGGTGCTAATCAGGTTGAGTTCTCACTTTACCTGATCCTGCTTCTCTCCTGTAAATGTGCTGGAGAAGCAGGAGAGTGATACTATGAAGGTTTAGCTTCTGGTCACAGGCTGGTCATCAATGAAGATACCTTTAAACCTGTATTTTCCTGGATATTACTTACGCTTTCCATGAACATCTCACTTACTTCTAAGTGTACACTTATCCAGTTTGAAGAGATTGGGTATTCCACCCACTGTTCAAAGCTCTTCACATTGAAAGTCTCATCATGACTCATTTCATGAAAAACAAATCATTAAAACACTAGACAGAATAACTCCTGGAAACAATGCTTCTTTTATACTTTTAAATATTTTATTATGTGTGAGTATTTACTTGCTTATGTCTTTCATTAAGTGTCAAATATTTCAATTTTATACAGATGATGTAAACCTATCTCAGCCTCTGTCCTCTAATATTTAGTCAGTATGCATTTGAAAGTTAATATATAAAAATATTTGTTGTATATGTATCTATATATATACTTATATATTTTTGACTTACATTGTGTTTCAAAGAAAATTAACAGTGAATGGGTGAAAAGATAGTGTGATGCAGGAAACCCACTTTTGTAAGCTCATCCCTTGTTACTGCCTGCTCAGGCATCAACGTGTGACTGGAATCTCACTAGGCAGATGCCCAGTCAATGTAAATGCTGATAATGTTGCTGTTTAGTACAGACTTTTTATAATGTCTCATGTAATCCATGACGGCCTGTGACAGTTTTCTTACATATAAAGGTCAAATTTCGTACCAGCCTGTCATAAATGATCTTTACACAAACAGGAAAGGAAATTCCCAAGAATTTCTGTAGATATAGTTTCTATTCTCCTTTTCTTATATTCGGAATATTTTCTTGGTATAAATTAAGGATTTAATATCCACTTATTCTTCCTACATCATAGCAACACATATTCGCAGAACAAGTGAGTTTGCAAGTAGCTTTTCGAGGACTGTTTTCTAACATATTTTAACGAAGGTGTATAATGCTTCTGGAAAATTAGTGCATCATCAATTAAGGAAGCCAAACCTGAAGCTAAAATTCATAATTAGCCTCAGAATTATAGTAAACAATTAGAGCTCAGCTGGTGAAGTTGTTCTCAGCAGGGGCATTTTGCCCCCAGGGGAATTTTCGGCACTATCTGGAATGGCATTTTGCTTTTTACGACTTGAGTATGCTATTAACATTTAGTGGGTGGGAGCCAGGACCCTAGTAAACATTCTAGAATACACAGCAGAGGAAAGACTGTTGCAGCAAAGAATTTGCCAGCCTCAAATGTTGATAGTGCCCTGAGAAGACCTAATCTAGCATAATCTTGGTGTTTAAGATGGCGTTCAAGTGAATTATTAAAAGAAATGTGTTAGTTTCTAGATTCTGAGTTTTCATTATATTGCCTCTTTAATGACAAAGAATTTGGATGGTGCATAAATATCTCTTGTTTTATAAAGGAGTTTAAATTAGGACATGCTTATCATTTCTGGGCTACTGCCTTTGTTATTTCATTTCAGATGAAATAAATATGAATAGCATTGCTAGTAGCATAGATAGTAAAAGATTATTTTTATTATGTAATCCTCTGAAATGTATGTGGATTTATAAAATGTCATCTGGGATTGAGCTATAGTTTATGGTAGAGCACTTGCTTTCAGTGAACTGGGCCCTTGGCTCAATCCCCAGCACCACACCCACATACACAGAAAGTCAACTGCTTTTGTCTGTTTAACTTGTAGAGAAAAGAAAATTAGGATTGCTATGGCATACTTAATGTTATGACTACTTACCTGAAAATGATATTGTAGTTATGCAGAAGTATAATTGTATCTATATCCTTTTCTGGCATACAATAGCATTCATTTCATTAGTGTTTCTATTTGTGAAAAGATTACTCAACTTTTGCTTATTTTCTGGATCTTATATTATTATTTACCTTGTTAAATCCACTTATTTCATGTTCATATTCATTTTCTTCCCCTGCCTACTGTCCGTTTTAAAATAATTGCAAAAATCATCTTCCCTTACAATATCTTGATAAATACACATCATTTTCTACTTATTTCATTCATTAATATATAGATTTAAATGTTTCATTTTTACTTATTACAATTTAATATATATTACTAATAATATTTTATCTGCCAGTACTTCAAAACCTCCATCCTCTTTTTTCTCACTATTTTCTTTCTGCCTATATTTTGCTTTGCAATACCGTTGCAGTTATATTAGGCCATTTCAAAATGTCCCATTTATATTATATTTAATGTTATATGTTTTACATTTGTTTGGTGTGTTTCAATATGAATATATTCTATGGATACATTTGACTAGTTTATGTTCCATCTTAATAATCTTTTATTCTTCTCAAGGGCCTAGCTCTTCTGTACTTAATGTCTCATTAAACACAGTTAATAATTCTTGATATCAAATATTGTTACAGTTTATATCTAGATGTCCCCTCTAATCCTCGTGTCCTCATAGATGGGGCTTTGGGGAACTGATTGGATCATGGGTGTGTGATACCCACCAGCAGACCAGTACAATGAGTGTGTAGCGAAATGTGATGTTGGGAGGTCAAACTCAGCTGGAGAAAGTGGGTCACTGGGGGTGTAGCCTGGAAGGGTCTGTTTTCCTCCCTTCTCTCTTGACCTCTCTTTGTTTCCTGGCTCCTTGCCATAAGCTAGTTCTCCTCTCCCTGGATGCTCTGCTTGGAGCTAGCTGACTGTGGACTGAAACCTCTAAAACCCCTATCATCCTGTCATCTTTGAAGCTGTGGGTGTCAGATATTGTGTCTCGATGACAAAAATGTAACCAGGGGAGACTTTGTATCAGAGAAGCAGGGTCACTGCTGGAATACCGCCTGGCCACGTGATTCAGAAGCCTTTGGAAGTGTTTTGACAGAACAGATTAGAAAGGTTTAAAGGGGTTGGGGATTTAGCTCAAGCCGTAGAGCACTTGCCTTGCAAGCTCAATGCCCTGAGTTCAATCCCCAGCACCAAACCCCACCCCTCCAAAACCCCCCCAAAAAACAATCAAAAAAACCCAGAAAAGTTTGAAGATGTCAACTAGAGAAAGAGCACTAGAATGCTGTAAGCCAAACTTGATGGGAGATTTTGTTCATAGTTCAAAAGATGATAATGCAGATAGAAAACAGACTATAAAGACCAGGCCGAGGAGTTTTCAGGTGTGAACAAGAGCTCCGTCAGCAGTTGAACTCTGGGACATTTGTGTTATGCTCTGGCAGAAAATGTGTCACATTTTGCTCATGTTCCGAAGCTGAGATTAAGGGTGATGGATTAATTAATCTGGCAGAGGAAATTTCAAGGCAGCCAAATAGTCAGACTACAGCTTGGTTACTGTTGGGGCTTTTAGCCAGTTTGAGAATGAAGAGCGAATGGTCCAGTGGAATGATTTAAAAAGCACTGAGTTTAGCCAGAAAGGAAGCTGTGGTAAGCTTGATGCCTGCAGTGAGGGAGCAGAAGAGAACGTGGTTGCTGGAAAGATTAGCATTAAAAGAAGCTAAGTACTTTTGGAGAGGACAACAGAAAAAATGGCTGAAAGGCTTGTGAGAAACCGTCAAGGACTCAAAATTGGAAATGAGAAAGACTTTGCTCTGTCAAGAGAGCTCTAAGGCACTGTGGTCCATATGGTAGTAACCTAGGGGATGGGAATTGATTCTATACAATTAGGTTCACTGTGCTCAGCCATCTAGGCACTCAGAGGCTTCTGAAACCACTAGCAAGATGCAAAAGGGCTTGGCTACTCCTCCAGCCGGTGCAAACTGTGCTGAAATCCACGTGTTTCTCACGCAGAATGCAAGAGTAGTGTTGTAGGGAGACTTCCACTAAGATTTCAGGAGAAGGCCTACGAGCAAGCAGCAAGGCCCTTGACTGAGAGGGCAGTGTGTAAAACTGTGAAAGTGAAGCTAAAGGGGCAGTGGAAACCTCAGAAATTTGTAGAAGCCATTAGCGTGGAACCTATGAGGAAACCTGCAAGAAGCGGGCAAAGTCACCACAAGAGAGAGGCCGTGAGAGTTACAACTACCATAAGGTTGGGACCACCAAAGATCTTTGGAGTTCACATCTTGCCCAGGTTTCCCAAGGTGCTGGACATGGAACTATGGGATTTAATGTCTGCCTGCTGCATTTCAATATTGCTTTGATTCCCTTCCTGTCTGCCTGCCTATTTCATCCTTTCAGAATGGAAATACTTACTCTTTGCCTTTGTATGGCAGCAGTGCTTAATATTCTTTTGACTTTTACAAGGACTCAAACCTAAGAATCTACCTTAAATTTCACAGGAGACTCTGGACTTGGATTTTTCAGGAATACTGAAATTATTAGGACATCGGCAATACTTAAAGATATAATAAATGAATTTTGCATAAAAAGATACACGAGTCTTCTGTGGGGCAGGGACGGAATGTTATGGTATATATTTAGATGTCCCCCAAAGTCTCATGCACTTATAGGTAGGGCTTTTGTGAAGTGAATGTATCATGGGTACGTGACACTCTTCAGTGGACTAGGCCACTGATAAGTTTATAGCTAAATGAAATGTTGGGAGGTAAAGCTTGCCTGGAGGAAGTAGGTCACCGTGACTGTGGCCTGGAAACTTCCCTCTACCTCCACCCTCCCTTGAGCTTTCTCTGCTTCCCAGCACTGTACTGTTAGCTCTTCTCCTCGGCCATGTCCCTTTGCCATCTGACTATGCACTGACACCTGTACAGAATGTGATCCAAAATAAACCTTTCCTCCTTAGAGTTGTGAGAGACACATATTCTGTCTCTCAGCAATGAGAAAGAAACTAAGACAAACACATTATTTTTACAGTTTTAAAATCTTATGTTTTTATAGGTCCTAACCATCTGGTAACCTTGTCTCTCTTCTAATTTATTTTTATATATTATTCTCCTCTGCAAATATTTAGGCCTTTTTTTTGTTGTTTCTACTGTCCACCTTTTATACCTTGTTTCTCACTTACATAGATTTATTTTTTCTTATACTTAATACTTAATAATTCTGTTGAATTCCAGAGATATTATATATTGTTTATTGAATTCCAGAGATATTGCACACATGTTCCAGTTATTGGTCTCTTCTTCCAGAGAGTGAATAGCGTAATGTAATGGTGACAATTTACCTTAAATTAATAAGGTTCTGTGTTCCATAAAGGCAGGAATGTGGCTTCTGTGGAACTTAATCTATGCTTTTTTTTATCCTTATGAATTCTGTATTTTAAATAGAGAGCCTATTTTCACTGTGATTCTTTCTTCTGGAGGGGCTGGAGTAAGAGCAAATCTCCCTTTTATACTTTGCTATCCAAATACAGCAAACCAAAAAACAAAATAGAACAAAAAACCCAGAAATAGTGAAAGAGATAGTTCTAGCTTACAGTAGAATATCAAGATTCAATTGGTATAGGGAATTTAGGTGTAGTAAAATCATCAAATACATTAAAATTGATTCAGGAAACAATGAATGGGTTACAAATATAAGAATGACTTTTAAGAGAAGCAAAATATTTGCATAACTCAATAATGTCTCTCTTTACCTCTGTCTGTCCATCCATCTATCTATCTATCTATCTACCTACTTACCTATCATCTATCTAATTTGCCAATATAAAAAATAGTAACTGTGTAGAAAATACCTTCACTGTATCATTAAAACTAACTTTCTCAGTAAGAAAGAGTGGACATCGTATGACTACCCAAGTGATCATCCAAAAAAGACGTGATATCCTGCATGTAATGACATTGCAAGTGACACTTTATGATGAGACCCTTTTTCCAGAGATGGCAGAAATGAAGCTGGGCTAAATAATATGAGTATACACAGTCTTGCACAGGTAAACTTTTGCTGGGGAGAAACAGCTTTCGGCAAATTGGGGTTTCAGCTAAAGGGAGTCAGCCATTGGTGGAGAAAGTGACCATGCTGTTGCTTGAAGAACAGACAGCAGCACATTTTTATTGGTTTACTGTGGTGAGTTAAAGTCTGGTAATTTCCATTGACCAGGAGCATGGTGTCAATAAAGGCTTCCTCTTGCAACAGACATGGACCACTGAGTGATTATGTTCACCTTACTCTAGAGGCTATTGGATTTTCATGTAGCTGGCGCCATCTTTCTGTGCAAAGCATCCTGGCCTTGTTGGTGTGGGCCCTGTGATAGGATCCAATGTATGGTTTTCTGCCATTGCTGAAGAAGCATGAAGGCAGGTAGGAAAGCAAGGACAGAAAAAGATAAAGAAAACATATACACATTTCAATGTGGAAGAAGAGGGTAGGGAGCAGAAGAGAAACGGACACAAAGAGAATTAACAAGTGTTATGTACATGTACCAATTTCCCAGGATGTGTGCAATCATTATGTACTGTAAATGTGTACTACTAAAAAAAATTTTGAAAAAAAAACTAGGCCATATTACCCTGTATTGTAGTTTTGGACAAAACATTTTTAAATGTTCAACATTATCTGCCTGCAGAGCTGAGTAAAATCTGATCCAAAGACTGAGAACATGAAAAGGACAAACAAAATATAGACACAGACATCTGAAGCATCTTAGCCCGTTTATTCACTCATCAGATTTCCGGAGAGTCAGTGTTTTCAGAAAAAGTGGTTCTCACATTTTTGGAAGTAATCTCGGCAACTGTTTCTGTAACCCACAAGTCAGAGTCATTATCCACAGCAAAGCCGATGGGAAGACGGTGCTGTATTGCCCAGTTATGTGATCCTCTGAATTTGTGATTTTTAAATTGACATAGAGGAAGTGAAGTTAGAGGACTTATTTAGGTATTTCCTTGGTAACAATTTCTCATTATCCCAACATTTTGATTCTTTGCTTCTCTCAGGGCCTTGTTTGGGCCCATTGAACACATGCCATGCTACAGTGTGTGATAGTTTACAGTCCCCAGGGGAGCACTTTGGTGTCTAACTGTTGCACTGTGTCCTACGTTGTGGCCCCGAAGCATCTCACCAGATTTTAAGAACCTGAACACAACCACAAAGAAATACCAGACAAAACCAAAGTGAATAAAGTTCTATGAAAAATCTTTTATTAGATGGCATAGGAAACGCACTTCTTGGAAGACATCAGTGAAATAAATGCAATGTGAAATTATAGAAATATTCTAAATCGAAGGAAACTAAAGGGATATAACAATAAAATGCAATACTTAATCTTGAATGGAATGAAGTATTCTGATGTGGAAAATATGCTACAAACAAGGTATTGTATCACTTGGAATGTGGATAGTATATTACACAACAGTGTCATATTAATAAATTATTAACTTTAATATTACTAGAGACTGTTACTAATGTACTAGAGACTATTCTTATATATTTGGAAGTATTTCAAGAATAAAAGGTTATCATATATAAAACTCACTCTTATATGGTGTTGAAAAGTATTACAGATACAGAATAAGCAGAAAAAATAAGAATAGTTAAGAATTTTAGTAGATAATTTTACGTGTCAACATGGTTAGGTTTGGATGTGTACATGTGTGTTCCAAGACCAGGAGTACAACTAGTGCTGTGAAGATCTGCTGTTAATGACATTTCTCGATGTGATTAACATTTCAATAACACATTCAAAGCAAAGCAGATTACCCTTTATAATGTGGGTGGGTCTTAGCCAATCAATGCAAGGATTTAAGAACAACTATTAAGCTCTCCTGATAATGAAAGAATGCTCCCTCAAGGTTACAACACCCTCCACCTTAATAGCATATTTCAAAATGTAACACCTCCTGCTTTGTTCTTTGTGCTCATAATAACTTTGACGGCTTTAGTGTTTTGTGGTTCTGTTACTGAATTTTTGGGTGCTAGAGTCTCCTTCTAGTTGTGGTTTCTAGGTTTTTTCTGTCCTGAACAGAGAATTGGTCAAGAAAAGTGCAAAAGGTAGCAATGTCCTATTAAACATATGAAAGGGAAAGAAACATGCTCTGGAGAGTGAGTTTGAGCTAACTAAGGAAGGAAAATACACGCTGCACAGGATGAGCCACTGAAATAGTTAACTGTGGCACCCAGTTTGACAGCCACTATCTTTGTATCTCCCACTCCTGAGGCTGACATCAGATCTAGGCCATCTTATCAAAGCCTGCTTGAGCTCTTGTGAGAAGACCTGAAGAGAGCACTCTCTGATTGGCTCCTAGGGCAAGGCTTTGGGAAATGCTATGCCCACGTGTCCAGGAACTCCGATTGACAAGTCTCGCCCACTTCCCCAGCCATTTTGCCATGCCCTAATCTCCTGCCACAGTAGCTTATAAATTTTAGGATTTTCTTCTATTTCTGTGCAGAGTGTCATTGATATTTTGACAGGAATTGCATTGAATCTGTAGATTTCTTTGAGCAGTATGGACACTTTAACCATAATGATTCTTTCAATCCATGAACAGTGGATATCTTTCCATTTCTATATGTACTTTTCAATTTATTTTCTCAATGTTTTGCAATTTTCATTGTAAAGATATCATCTATCTTGGGTTAAAAATTCTTCCAGGATTTTTTTTTTTTTTTTTTGGTGTGGGTGGGTAACCAGTATTAATGGGAATGCTTTTTTGATTTTTATTTCAGATGATCACAATTGACATGTAGGCAAACCAAATGATCTTCATATGGTGATTTTTTTGCTCATGGAATTTTGGTGGATTTATTAGTTCTAAAAATTTTGGAGGAATTGTTTTGCGTTTTCTACATATGAGATTATTCTGATATTACATGGTGGATGTGATAGAGAGAATCCAGGGTCTTGTGTATGATAAGCAAAGAATTGCAAGTACATAACCAACAGAAAAAGACAAAAAACAGCTACACTCATTGGAAAGAAAGGGACGATGGGCTCAGGGCAGGCCTGTGCCAACAGACATTGGAATTGGCAAAGATTTTTCTAGATAAGACCTACATGCATAAGAAGCAAAAGCAAAACTAGACAAATGAGATTATATAAAACTAAAAATCTTCTTTACAGGGAAGAAGAAAAACAACTGTAGAGACAGCATACAGAATGAGAGAATGTATTTGCAAACTAAATATCTGACAAATGAATGGTGCCCAGAATATACAAGGAACTCCAAAAATACAATAGCAAAAAGAACAAATAACCTAAATAAAAAAGTGGGTAACAGATGTAACCAGACATTTCTCAACAGAAGACATACAAGTAGCCTATAAGGATATGAAAAAATGCTCACTATCATGAATCATCAGTGAAATATTTATGAGACATTACCTCAGTTCAGTAAAATGGCTGTTACCAAAAATGACTAAAGATAAACATGTGCAGGCAAGGATGAGGAGAAAAGGGATACTTGCTTGGTAAGAATTAGTGTATCCATTATGGGAAACCATATTGAAATTTATCAGAGATTTAAAAATGTAACTACCATATGATCTGGCAATCTCACTTCTGGGATTTATATCCAAAGGAAATGAAATTAGTTCGTCATAGAAACACCCACACCCTCATGTTCATTGAAGCGTGATTCACAGTGCTCTAAATATGGAAACAAGCCAGTTGTCCATTAAGTGACAAATAGATAAAGAAAGTTGTGGTATGTATATTGTAGACAGCTAAGTTAGATAGAAATTAATACACGGTCAGAAAGGGATTGGGCCTTCAGGCAAGTCAACAGGAAAAAAGAAGACATCGAATCTGTAGCTGAGAGCAAATCTGAGGATAGCCAGGCCTTGAAGACAAACAATAGCCTGGTCTACAAGCCACCTTAGAAATAAACAGCAATTTAAGATTATAATGTAACTAGAACCAGTGAGCCCAGAAAGATCTCAGATGCATAGGTGTAATACAGAGAGGATACTGAGGGTTGAGAAATTCACTCCCCTCCACCCAGTTGAGCTGCAGCACCACCCTAAGGCAATTCCTCCTCAGTCACTCCTTTCCACCCACTTCCCACCCACTTGAGCTCTGATGCCACGCTAGGAGTGTTTCAGATAACTCCAGACCAAAGCTCATGCAGGCTTATTTCCTCTCTCACTCTTGATTCCAGGAGCCTGATTTATCGGTAAGGATTGCAGTGGACCTTTTTGTTACACCAGCACCATTTCTCTGTTCATGGTCTTCAATAAATACAGCTGCTTTTCCACACCATTGAATGTATGCTTAGCAATTCTTTGCTTGCCAAACACAAGAACTTGGAATCTACCTGTTGAATGGACCACTCAGTAACAGGTGGGTGACCAGAGCATCTGGACCCATCCTTTTCCAGGAATGCCTTTGTTCTTTCCATGTACCCTTGCTACATGCCTTGTTTCCCTATTGGATCAATATTAGCTAAGTGACTATAATCTGATTGTAGTTGTACCCACATTGTGACTTTGCTGTATAAAATAATCTTAGTAAAGAGACTCAGTGGCCACCCACTTGGGACCCCTCCTGGGAATCTAGGAGATATTCTTCTTCCCTCACTTCCAAAAAAACTCTCTTAACCTCCTCCTTTGGCTTGTAACTTAATCCCTCAATGTCCTGAGATCAGGAACTCAGCACCTCTGACATCTACCAGGTTGGGAGTTATTTTCTAAATTTCACAATGGAACATTATTTAGCCATAGAAGGGGATGAAATCCTGTCATTTGCTATATCACGGATAAAACTCAGATCATTACGTCAATGAAATAAGTCAGAGACAGAAAGACAAATACCATATTATTTCATTAGTATGTGAGACGTGAAAAAGGAGATCTCACACCTCAGAGAAACTGAGGGCAAAATGGTGGCTACCAGAGACTTGGGAGAACAAGTCAGGGAAAGGATTGGAAATGTTGATCTGTGGGTTCTAAATTACATTCGCATAAGAGCCAGAAACGTGGTGTGGTAGTTCACACCTGTAATCCCAGAACTCAGGAGGCTGAGACAGGAGGATCACCTTGAGTCCGAGCCCAGCCTGTGCTACAGTGATTCCAGGACAACCTGAAGTGCATTGTGAGACTTCGGAGAAGAAAAAATAGACAAATGGGACTGCTAAAAAGCAAAACAAAACAAAACAGAACAAGAAGTTGTGATGTAGGGGCTGGGGATTTAGCTCAGTGATTAGAGTGCTTGCCTTGCAAGCACAAGGCCCTGAGTTCAATCCCCAGCACAAAAGAAAAAAAAAAAAAAAAAAGAAGTTGTGATGTGTTATTACACAGTAGTGTGACTATAGATGACAATGTTAATCTTTCGTAATGTCGATTTCAACAAGTTAGAAGAAAAGATTTTGAACAATTTCATCCTGAAGAAATGGTGACTGTTTGAAGATATAGGTATGTTTAACTTGATTTAAATAGTAAGTGTACAGTGTGTATATATATTAAAATATCACATTGCACCCCTTAACACGTATATTTTTATGGTGTTAGTTAAGAAACTTTTTGAAAATTCATATTTAAAAATTTTTTTATATGAAAACGTGACTATTGCATAAAAACTCTGCCTGAATGTTCAGGTTGTAGATCTCAAGACCACAACATCAACTCACTGGAACTTTCAGACTGCTGACCTGCAGTATACATACATTTCCAACTTTCCAGCCCCTAAAATAGTGATGGTGGGAGCTACTTCCTCACATTCAGTCTCTCTTGAACTTCTGGCTCTGCTCTATACACAGACACAACAATTTTGCTTGTTTGGAGAACAAGAATACAATAATAGACATACGTATAAATGATTGTACTTCAAAATGTTGTTATAACTGAAACATATCTAAATGTTGCAATTATTTACATATAAAATTTTAAGTGATCATATATGTTACATTTTAAAGTCACATTAAAATATTAGCTTATAGTTTCATATCTATGTATTCATATATTTATATACATACATGCATGTTTGGGTATGTAAATACTTGTATATGCTTTAAACATATTTCATGTATATTCATATTTTTGTGTGTGTACTTTAACACTGAAATAAATGTTTTTTAATCACTTTGGTAGTAAAAGAGTTCTGGA
This sequence comes from Hystrix cristata, assembly GCA_004026905.1. Lineage (NCBI taxonomy): Eukaryota > Metazoa > Chordata > Mammalia > Rodentia > Hystricidae > Hystrix > Hystrix cristata. Next base: position 26,239 of record PVJO010014798.1, on the reverse strand, counting down.
ATGTAAAGACACTATATTTAGAATGAACTGGGTCAAGAAAGAGATCAAGAAGAATATTTTCCATAATAAATTCCATAAATAAATTTAAAATAATTATTAATCTGTGTCATAAAATCAGCAACTTCTTTTAGTATATCACTGAGAAATGATTTTAATAGGGTCATTTTTATTAATCTATACATACATAACTACAACTTGATCTATTCTTATCAATTTATATATAACTAATAAAGGTACTCTACAAACAAATAATTTAGGATGAATAATAACATAAATCAGACATCTTAGAAAACTTCTCCACTTAAAATTTAAAGATACAGTGTACTTTACAGATTATATAGCAGTTAATTAATTGAACATTCTTGAATGTCCATATGTCATATAACAATATAACATAATTGATTACATTATCCACTTAGAATATATAATATATATATACATATATATATGTGTGTATATATATATATATATATATATATATATATATATAATATGAACATTTTGGACTAGGGTCTAGTTGATTTCACTTACCACATCTCAGATGCACATAATGATATCCAATACACATGAAAATAAAATTTAAGAATTTGTAACTTTATGTAATTTATTCTACCAGTAATTATTCATACTAGTTTATACTTTTTCAAACAACACCTGTTTAGTCAAAGACTCTACAATTCATTCACCTTCATCTCCGATAAATTATTCCTTTTTCTAGAGTTGTAGTCCTTTATTTTCCAGTCAATTAAACATGTTTTAAATGGTACCTTAAGATCATAAATCACATAGAAACATCACAGTACTTAAGAAATGATAAAATTACCACCTGTTTTTTTTTTTTTTTTTTTTTTTGTGGTGCGGGGATCCAACTCAGGGCCTTGTGCTTGCAAGGCAAGCACTCTAATCACTGAGCTAAATCCCCAGCCCCACCTGTTTTTAAGTACTGGTGAAGTAATATTTGAAAACAATAATATAAAGCCAAATACTACAAGCAACATAACTGATGTTCATGGGAAATGGGAACACAAAAACTGAAAATGATTTTATGCTGGGTGACCAAGAAATTTTAAATGGATTAGTTGGTTTAAATTAAACATGGGAAATTAAAACAATTTATTTAGATGAAAAGGGAAAGTTTTTAGCTCATCTCTTACTTCATGAATGCATTTTCTCTGATTGCATCCTTAACAGCAACTTCTAATTAATTCACCATGGTAACTTCCTTTTGAGCAACCTCTGTACCGTTATTGAACTATTTTATGGTTTCATAGTTCTCATATAGCCTCTTAATTTATATATATATGTGTGTGTGTGTAGTAATAGCTTGGTTCGTGAGTGCTTCTGTTCATGAACAATTCAGTTTGCTAACAGAAATGTTCAGCAAAAATTTGCTTCTGTTTGCAGACTCCCAATCTAGTGACACACACAAAGTGGCCATCTTCCCTGTATGAGTGTGGCTCTCTTCCCCAGAATCCTGGAACAGATTAAGTTTGTGAGCCGAGGTACCAGTATATATACAGAATCCGCCAAAAAATGTATACACACTTCAGGAAAAGAAAAATAATAAAAGTCTGGAAGCTAATGGCCACCACTTTGAGCACCTCTTGTAATTGTAGAGCCCGAAGGTAACTTGTATTAATCTTAGGATATCTCAATAAATTCAGTATTAAAATGTTTATATAAGTTTTCCTTTTTCTGAAATGTGTATACATGTTTTTGGCAGACACTGTACTTGCCAAGGATATATAACTGTACATACACCAGATAGAACTTACAATTATACATACAATATATGCATCTATTTTATATTAGTAACTATGTATAACATGCGTCTACCTATATAATTATATATGCTGAACTTTGCAATAGTATAAATATAATTTTGAAATATAATTTTCTGTTAATCATAGAATTAATCATTATAACTAAACTCGTATGACTAATTATGTGTACAATTTTAAATATATTATATGTGTATTTTTAAATCATACAACTGTGTTTGTTACCAGATTCCTTTGTTTTCCAACACATTATTCAGTAGTGTTTAACACTAATGCTCCCTATATGATAATATTACAATCAGCATTATGTAATAGGAATCATAAGTTATGAGATCATTTTAATAAAATGAAAATCAACATATAACGTTTTATTGAGAAAAATACTAGAAAACGTCAGAAAAGAATACTGCCATTCCCACTGCTGAATGGACTCTGACAGACTCGAGAGGAAAGCAGAGAAGCAGCATTATAAATACACCCAGCGTATCATTTCCAGCTCACAGGAAGGGAATTCATGTAGCTATTAATTCCTATTTCTGTCCTGCATTGAGTTCAAGAAAGAAGAGAAACTTTGTTTTCTATTTGTATTTACTTTAGAAGATCTTGTCAAGTGTTTTTATAAGGGGATAAATTCCAAATCTAAGAAATAGAGGTGACTGAGGACATTTGTGATAGAGGAACTCTAGGACCCTGTGACTTCTACGTGGGGTGCTTTTCCCCCAGTGTTGACCTAGAGATATCTTTAAACAAGAATGATCTAATAATAAGATCAGTAGCAAAACAAAAGTTTTCTGAGGTGGATCCATCCTTGGTGTTTCCATTTGTAGAAGGGAGGATTGTTCATTTTCCGATCACTCCCAGGATCCCAGTGTCCATTCCTGGAGACGAATCAGAGAAGAAAAATAGAAGGTCACTCTTGGGTCACTGCTATTCAGTTTGCTGTGCCAACCTGAAAACCAAGGCCATTAAATATGAAAATCCATTCATTGTCTCAGCCCTGATTGTATCCTGTCTTTCAGATCAGGCTTGCCATAGTCATAGCAACCCTAATAGGCAGATGTGCACCGGACCACATCATTCTCAGGGTGTCTTTAACGGAGAAAAGTTTTGTCGAAAATATGTGTGATTAATGCCTTCAACTATTATCTCTAATTGAACAGACATGAAAGGGGGCCATTTTGTCGGCCCAGATAAGCCTATCGCATAGCTATTAAAGGCATATTTAGCGCTTGCTGAATTAATTTATTATTGCCTCTTGTCTTTGGTTACCATAACATGTTGTTGGAAGGCTGTGCAAAATCTGAGTAACTACTTGAAAGACAGTTCCAGTAATCCTCTAGCCATGAGTGTTACAGAAGAGGAAAGAGCTATTTAGTGTGTAATTGAATGTGCTGTGCTGTTTGCATTAGTATTAAGCAATAGTTCTTTAATGTGTTTATACCAGAGTGCTGCATTTACCTTAACGTCATTAATTATTCAGCCAGATCCAGTCTCCCTGTATCTACAATATAACTAAAGCACAGGAGTGACACGGAGGCTCAGACCTCGTGTCGGGTGTGTGTGTGTGTGTGTGTGTGTGTGTGTGTGTGTGTGTGTGTGTATACAAGAGGAGGAGAGAGACAGAGACACAGAGAGAAGGTATGGCAATAGTATTAGAAGTAAAAACAAGCACATTATTTCTCAGAGCTGTGCAGCCGTCATCACCACCGTCTGCATGATCTGCGCGGAACATGGCTTGTGGGCAGCACAGACACCAAGGAGCCGATCCCCACGCACCGAGTGACACTCATGTTGGAGGGGTGGCCTCTCTGCCAGGGCTCAACAGAGAAATACTGGGCTATGGTGGGACAGGCAGAGAAGGCTTTGCATGGAAACTCCACAGGCAGCTGCGTCTAAAGAACATATAAACAAAAACAGCATCAAATATGACATTTAGTATAAGCAGGAGCAGATTCCACTTCACAAGTCAATGAGTTATTTAAAGGATTTTTTTAATGAAAAATAGCATTTATGATAACCTGTGGTGTCAATAGGAAATGCAGAAAATTACATAGAGCAAATTAAAATTGCAGGAAAAATAAGACAATTTTTTTTTTTTAAGACAGGGTCTTTTTTAAGACAGGGTCTCACTTTGTAGCTCAGGTTGGTCTCGAACTCGCTATGCAGCCCAGGCTGGCCTGAAACTTGCAGTCATCCTCCCGCCTCAGCCTCCTCAGTGCTGGGATTATAGATGGATGTCACCACACCTGGCATTTTCTAAATAAACACTAATGTGTCTTTGTTTTCCTGTCAAATCTAGTCTTCTATAATTCATTTATCTTTAATTAGATATTTATTTATAAGATAGTAAAATTAAATTTGCACAACAAAAATATTTAAAAATGCATTCCAGAATGACTAAAGAACTATGCATATATAATTAAACTATAAAGATATGATGCTAAATATAAAATACTATGAAAATTTTAGAGAACAAGAAAACTAACATGAATTTTAGAATTCTGGAGTGAATTATTTCCAGAAAACTGTTGGGCGAAATTCTTTGGATTATACTAGATAAAACCTCTAATAGATTAAACAAAATGACATTCAATTTAAAAGAGTAAATAAAATTGTGAGTCGATGTTCATAAAAAATTCAAATGTCTTATGTAAACTTTGCCACAAGGTGCAAAGCAATCTGTATAAACAGAGAAATGAAAATACAAAAATTGAAATGCCATTTTGCCCTCAAAAGAGTGGCAAGAAGTTCAACTTATTATATCTCTTTTCAAAAGAGTCTGAGGATAAAAGTGTTTTGTTATATTCCTCGTGACAGAAAAATTGACACAGGCAGTGAAGGACAGCATGTGTATATCTGTTCATAAAACAGATTTATCACTGGTGCATAAATTCAGTGTACACTATCTATCCTATAGAACTAAAATGCTATGTATTAGTTCATAGCAGTATTACTTAAATCACATACTTAAATTTATGACCATTTGGAGATAACCTAAAGTTTTATCAATAAGAATTAAATCACAACATATTTCATGTGTCTCTAAATTAAGCTGAAACATTTCAGTACACTTTACTATGCAGCCACATAACATGCTGGTTAGATGTGCAAACTCTGAAACAAGCTGTCTTCAAATTCTGCATCCACAAAAATCCTTTCTTTTTCCACTTTGAAAAATGCCTTAATTTTCCTTTATTCAGTTACCTTTGCATTAAAATTAGTTTGATACAATGCCTACAGAAATTTCTGTTCTGTTATAAAAATTAAGTAAAAATTATTGTCTTCAATTTTACATCTAGAACAAGTCTGCTCAAATCAATGTATGTGTTTGACTTTAAATTATTGCACAAGTAGTCTCTCTGTTGAATCATACTCATCCTCTGCTCATTATCCCTGAGGTCTTAGATACTGCTTTCATCAGAAATATTTACCTGAAGCATAAAGGCGGTACCAGATGCTCATATACAAAGATTTCAGAATTTGCTCTATTTTTCCCATTAGAACAATGATGTTCCTGTAATAATGGAGTTATTTTGATTTCTCCACTAGAAAGCAAAATACCAAAGCCATTATAGTTAAAGGCACTGCCTCTGGAGTCAAACGAATTAGCTTGGTCTCTTTCCTATTCTATAGACTTTGCTGCACAATAGCTCTCATACATACTTTATAAAAGAAAAATCTGATTCTCCTTTGCATCTAGTAATGTAATTAATGAAGACCCCTTACCCACTATGGTCACTTAGAACAAGTCTGCTATAAGTAATAGTTGTAAGTATTATTCAACTACTTAAATCACTGTGCACTACAGAAGAGTCACTTGAAGAAATTGGATGAACAGTAAAGAATTGTCTCCAGTAACATAAAATTTTACCATTCTTCTATGAATAAAAATAACTTAGTCACTCTTTTTTCTTTTCTTTTCTTTTTTTTTTGGTGCCGGGGATCGAAACTTAGTCATTCTTATCTGTCAATAGCCTCAAAAACTTTTTAGTAAAACAATCTAATATCTAATCTTTCTACAAAGTTAAGAAGAGCCATTAAGACAATCGAAACACAGAGATTTTAACTATTATTGGAAATATAAATATTGTCCTAATTTTCAAACATTTTCACATATTGCTAAAGACTATGGAAAATGACCCTGCCAATCTGGGGCAGTATATATACAAATTTAAAAATGTATACATGCTTTGCTTTAGTAGTCCCTTTCAAGGACTTCATAAAAACAAAATCACAGGTGAGTGAGTAAAGATTCACCTGTAATCATTTCAATGCATCTTTGTGATAGTGAAAAGTTAGCAACTACTTTATTTGATTAATTATAAAAAAATAAGCCTATGGACCTTGTGTAGATTTCAAATTATTTGAATTAGAGCTTGTATCATCCTTGAGGAAAAAAACTAGGACCATATCCTTGAAAGCACAACTTCTGTGTTCCTAAAACTCTTGCCACGTCAAGGGGACATTGTGAGTTGCCAGGGACTGGAATGTCAAGATGAGTATTACCTGAGGGACACAGGGACCTGGGAAAATGAGTGTTAGCGGTGGAAACTGCCATCCTGCCTATATACTCAGTCAGCTGTTCCTTGGAATGCTGACCAGACAATGGAAAAAAAGCAAGCGAATGATGTCGCTGCTAGGTAGCCAGATCTAGGAAAGCTGTCCCTGCAGCATAAGTGAGTACAGAAAAGAGCTCTGTGGGTATAGCTGCTCACCTCTGAGGGGTTCCTGATCATCTGCTATCTGCCCAGTGGCCACTGGCCACTGCAGGTCCCTTCTGGTAACTTTCCCACCCAGCCCACTGCAACTGCACTCCACACTTTTCTGTTAGTGAATTGTGTCTTAATCCTGCCCTTTCTGGTTGAAACTTTAATAAGCCTTCTCTCTCATAAACCGCTTCTGAGTATTTTCTTTGGGGTCCAAGCTACCTACGCACGGCCACAGCATATCCAGACTGCGGAAGAGACAAGGCTTCCTTAATAACATAAACAAATGGTGTATTACAAAATAAAAAGTGCAATGTTATTCTATTAATGCATGTAAATAAATGTGTCAGTATGCACACATTTTAAAAATTGGTTAATATAGAAATAGATTTGTACAGAAAAGGAAGAGATCAAATTATCATTATTTGCAGATGACATAATCTTCTACATAGAAGACCAAAATAATTCCACTGAAAGACTCCTAGAACGTATAAACAAATTCAGCAATAGAGCAAGATAGAAAATCAACACAAGAAAATCACAGTGTTCCTTTACACCATTAGTGAACTCACTGAGAAAGAAATCAGAGAACCAATACCACTCCCATTAAAAAAACATAAATACTTAGGAATCAGGCTAACCAAGGAAGTGAAAGAACTCTACAATGAAACTCTACTCTGAAAAAGGAAATCAAAGAGGATATCAAGAAAAAAAATGAAAAATATTCCTGTTCCTAGATAGGCAGAACAAATACTGTCAAAATTACCATACTTGCAAAACTGATGTACACATTAAGGGCAATCCCTATCAAAATACCAACAGAATTCTTCACATAACTAGGGAAAATAATCCTAAAACTCATATGGAAGCAGAAGAGACCTAGAGTAGCAAAAGCAATCCTGGGCAACAAAGGCAAAGTAAGAGGTAACAAACTCCAGGATATCAAGTTATATTACAGAGATACAGTAATAAAAACAGCACAGTATTAGAACAAAAGGGTTGTGTGAATCAATGAATAGAATAGAAGATGCAGAAACAAACCCAGGCATATTTGACTATCCAATCATTGACAAAGGGGCCAAAAAACCTGTACTGGAAGGAAGACAGCCTCTTTAATAAATGGTGCTGGGAAAACCGGCTATTCACATGCACATGATTAAATCTAGAACCATATCTCTCACCATGTCCAAACTAAAATAAAAATGGATCAAATGTCTAAATGTTCAAACAGAAACAAACTACTGGAAGGTAAGGACTTTCTGAACCGAACCCCAATTGCACAAGAACTAACACCAAGAGTCAATAAATGGGTTTGCAACAATTACAAAACTTCCGCAAAGCAAAGGAAACAACCTACAGAATGGAAAGACAGCCTACAGAACAGGAAAATCATCTTACTAGCATTCCTCAGACAGCGGACTAATAGGCAGAGAATATAAAGAACTCAAAACATTAGATCCCCCACAATAAAAGACCAACCATAAAGTGGGCAACTGAAATGATTAGACATTCTCAGAAGTACAAATGGGTAATATGTACATGAAAAACTATTCAATAGATCTGGCCGAAGGAGGAATGCAAATTAATGCAACACAGATCCCATCTTCCTCTAGGAAGACTGGACATCACCAAGAAATTAGATAACAATAAATGCTGGAGAGGCTGTGGGAAAATAGGATTCCTTCTATATTGTCAGTGGGAGTGTAAACTGGTACAACTGTTATGGAACTCAGTATGGAGATTTCTTAAAAAACTGAAACTAGAAATTCCATTTGACCCAGCTATTTCCCTAGTAGGTGTCTTTCTGAGAGAGTTAAATACATCGTATGACAGCAATACACACACACTCATGTTTATAGCAGCACAATTCATAATAGGTAAAATTTGAAAGTGATGAATGTGTCTATCAACAGATTAATAAGAAAATACATTAAAAATAAAATATATGTATACACAATAGATTATTACTTTGCCATGAAGAAGAATAAATTTGAGTCATTTTTAGGAAAATGAATGCACCTTGAAAATAGAGTGTTAAATGAAATAAACCAGACACAGAAACCCAGAGTAAAAATAAAGAAAATAAAAGATAAAAAAGTAAAAGATAATGGAAAACAGGGAGATAGATCTTTTACAAATGGAAAGGGAACAAGAGATGGAGAGATGGGACCAGGAGAGGAGGTTAAGGGGATGGAAAAAGAACTCAGATGTGTTATGTACAGATATCAACTCCCAACAAGAAATGTGATCATTGTGTACTACAGTCATGTACTAATAAAAATAAAAATCCATCATAAAATTAGTTACTGTGTCCAGCAATGGTGAAATCATTATTCGGCAGGATCAGGAAGATGGACCAACCAATGGAAGATAGGGGGAGGGAAGGACTTAGAAGGGAAAGCAAAAATTGTTAAGACATGTTATGCACAAATACTAAACCCACAAGATGAGTGTAATCATTATGTATAACAAACATGTACTATTAAAATTTGTAAAAATTAAGAAAAATTATATAAGACATCTTCCTATGCATATCAATTATAATTTAGAACATGTGTGTGAGTAGAGAGCATAAAAGATTTACACTTGGCAGAAGGGCACCACATTTAGTGAGCTTCACATATTTTCACCTCTGAGACTCTTGCTTCATTTTACACAACAGAAGGCAACAGTGTGACATTTCTCAAATGTAGATGTACAAATGACCAATAAGCACGTGAGAAAATGTTCAACAGCTCTGGCCATCAGAGAAAGGCAAATTAAAACAACACTAAGATTCCATCTCGCTGTAGAGAGAATGGCTATTATCAAGAAATCAGCCAATAACAAATACCAGATAAAAGGAGACCTCCTCCATTGTCAGTGAGAGTATAAAGTGGTGCAACTGCTATGGAAATCAATATGGAGATTCCTCAAAAAACTAAAAATAGAAATTCAGTTTGACTCAGCTATTCTCCTTCTAGGTATCTTCCCTAAAGACCTAAAGTCATTGTATTGTGGTGACACACATATATCCTTATCTATAGCAGCACAGTTCAGGATATCTCCATCTTGGAAGTGTGTTATATGCCCATCAACAGACAAATGGATGAAGAATGTACAGTATTTATACACAATACAGTATACTCTGTCACAAGGAAAGATAAACTTGAGTCACTTGTAGACAAATGGATGAACTTTGAGACCATAATATTAAGTGAAGTAACTCACACATACAAGCTTAAATAAGGTATTGTTTCTTTTATGAGAAATTCAATGTATAAGCAAAGTGCAAGATAAAAGGTAGACAATAGAAAAAAAGTGTTATTGTAGTCCAGTACGGCCAATGTATCTAAAAGTGTACTGGGACTTACTGCAACTATCTTAAGTGATTCATATGTTTTTCGGCCTGTTAGTTGTACTGTTAGTCTGTTTATGATAATTACATTGATAAAGAGTTATAAAAGAAATAAGTGAAACTGATGCTGGTTAAAAAAAATACAGTGGCAGAGAGGAATGGGAGAAAAAAAAAGAATTAAGTTATGTTATGTGCATGTACCAGCTCCCCACAGTGAATGTAATCATTAGGTACTGGAAACTTGTACTAAGAAAAAATAGGAAGAAAAACAGCCTAAGACCCCTATTGTTGGCAAATTAAGGAAAGGGATGCTAGAAAAATAGGGACTCACAGTGGTAGATGCTCACCAACAATGCACATAAAACTCTACAGAGAATCTGCTGACCTTTGACTAGCCTCTGCACAGCCACAGCTCAAGGAGCACACTGGGATGTGAGAACCGCGCAGAGACTTCAGAGGCTGCACACTGAGGGGAAGATGGGATTTGGACCTCTTGCCATGGTACTGTATTTTTCAGTTTCAGAGGTCCCATTGGTTATTTTTTATCATCTCTCTTTTTCCTACAGAAATTCACTGTTTTTCCTGTTGTGACCATGTTTTCATTTTAAGCCATGTTTATAATATTTTCAATGAAATCCTTCTGTTATTGGATGGGTTCCCATATTCCTGGGTTCTTCCCCTCCTCGAGCAAAGAATTGAATGAGGGGGGGCAAAAGTGGTTCTAAAGTTTATTTAAAATTATAGAGAAAAGAAGAAAAGGAAAGTTGAGCATAATGACAGAAACAGCAAAATATGTACTGGCCTAAAAGATGCGGTAGGGGTTACCATGAGAAAGGCGTGATAGCCGTGGCACTGGTTATGCAGTCACCATCTTTCACGGGAGGGAAAAGGGAGAACTCCTTCCCTGGCGGCTTCATAGAAAAGAGAGATCCTTACTTCAGGTGTTGCTTCTATTTATGAGTGGAGTTCCTGTGGAAACTCGCGAGAATTCCCTAGAGTCCACTTGACGGGGCCGGTGCTTGAAATTGGCGCCTCTGGCTGACATCAGGTCGAGGCCACTCCCCTGGGGCTGGCATCAGGTCCAAGTCACTCCTCCAGGCCATGTTCTCTTGCCAGCCAACCTTAACCACGCCCTATTCCTACCTCATCTGTGCATTAATTTCTTCATCCAAAGCTATAAGGAGATTTACTTTAGGGTTCACGTTGTTTTTTTTCCTGTCAGCACATCATGTGTTGCTGTTTCTTCATGTATAATAATAATGTTTTTACTGGATACTGAACATAAATGTAAAACACAGTAAATATGTATGTTTTAATGTATATGTAATATATATAGTGTATATATGTGTGTCTGTATGTAAAAATGTAGTATATACATAAACATACTGTACCTTTCCAATTTTTCTAGATCTTCCTTAATATATCTGAGAAAATTTTAAAGTTTTCCAGGTATAAACCTAGGATTTATTCTTAAATCATTGTTAAATTTAAGGTACCATAAGTGGGAGATTTAAATTTCTTTTTTCACATTTTCAATGCTGGTAAATTATAATATAAATAAGTGAATACATTTTAAGTCTTGGAAGGTTCTAGTCTCACTCATTAATTCCAGTATCCTTTGGAGGATGTCTTTGTATAGAAAATTTTGTCTTCAGTCAGTGAAGACTTATGTATCTGCTCCTTCTAAGGTAGTAAGTTGCGTTTATTTTCTTCTGATTAAATGGACAGGACCACTAGTGGTATAGCAGATTCTACAGATTGAAAAATGTATGATGACATGCATCTAACATAATAACATACAGAATAGTTTTAATACCCTAAAATATTTTGTGCACCAATATTTGTCCCTCTCTGCCCTGCAAGTTTCTGGAAACTACTTGCCTTTTAACTCTCTCCATAGTTTTCCTCTTTCTAGAATGTCCTCCGCTTGGAATCACACATTATAAAGGCTTCTCTGATTGATTTGTTTTCCTTATTAGCATGCATTTGAGGTTCCTCCTTGCTTTCTCATGGATCAACTGCTCATATCTTTTTAGTGCTGTGTTATAATCCATTGTCTGGATGTACCATGACACCTATGGAAACACATTTGTTTATTATGAATAAAGCTACTATGGACATCTACCTCGTTTTCACTCCTTTGGAAATATATCAAGAGTACAAATGCTGAATTTCATGATATGAGAATATGTTTAGTTAAAAAAAAATTAAACTACTCAACTACCTTCCGAGGTCGTACCATTTCGCATACCCTCCAGCAATGATTGTAAGCTCCTGTCTTCTACATCCTGACCTGTACTTGATGTGACTTGCATTTTTAATGTGTTTGGAGTGTCTTATTGTCTCAATTTATATTCCTTAATGACACGTCATACACAGTGTCTCACCTTGCACTTGTTTTAAACCTGCTTCTCTTCTTTGGTGAAGTGTTTGTTCAGGACTTTCATCCATTTTTAAATGGGTACTCAATTCTTACTGTTACTTTAAAAGTTACTTGTGTAATTTAGATATCAGTCCATTATCGATGTGGCTTTTAGAATTTTTTTCTCAGCTCTGGCACACTTCCGCTCTCATTTATGTATTTATTTAGAGTAGTTAAGTAATTTTGATATGCATCTTTCTTCATATAATTTCTTTCAATCTAATATTGACTTATCCAAGGCAATTTTTCACCTACATAGTTCTACATTTCCCTCTTTGTACTGGCATTATCACAGTATTACATCTACACATGCAGTATACCCAACATTATGGGGTTTTAAATGTTCCATATGCAATTGTATTTCCTCTGCAGAAATTAAATATTTATACCAAACATATATAGTTGAACAGATAGGGTTGGTTTTTATGTTTCTCCACACACTTACTGTTTACATAGCTCTACTTTCTATGTATGCATTACTATCTGGTGCTATTTTCCTCAGCTGTAAAGGGGATGATTTTTGCATTGCTTGTAGAACAGGTCTATTACCAAAGAGTCTGTTGATTTTTGTTTATGTGAACATGACTTTACTTTGATTTGGAGGGTAATTTGATGAAGACAGAATTAGAGGCTGACTTTAATTGTTAGCACTTTTAATATACCATTTTATCTTTTGACATTGATATTTTTGATGAGATGATAGCTGATAATTATATAATTACATGCCTGTGACCTGTCATTTTTCTCTTGCTGTTTTCAACATTTTTTTTTAATCTTTCAGCAGTTTTAGTATAATGTGGTTATCTTTGCAGTAACTATTTGTGTCCATGATTCCATAAAATTATGCACTTTTTGATGATTCAAATAATGTTGGGTGTAAAGATTACGGTCAAATACCAAAAGGAAATGAGGGGCTCCCTCTCCATTGCCTGGGTCATGTGTGACTGAGAATAACACTCAGAGGTAAAGAAAATTAGCAGCTTTTCTCTGGCCTCAAATTTCCCTGGCAATTTTTTTTAACTTTATTTTAATGGTACATTTTAGATGTACATAGTGATAACATTCATCATAGGGGATTTGTACCTATAGATGATATATCTTGTTGTTTCATTGAAGTTTCAAAGTCTTTCGGGAGCACGTGGAGTTTAGCCATAAGCTGGAGCTGTATGGGGGATTGACAGGACTGCATTTCTATGACTCTCACAAGGGATTTCTGGGTGCTGTGTCACCTGGTTCTTAAACCCACCCTTCTAGCAAGTAAAACTAAAAGTTTTCCACTTTTACTAGGGAGACTAAAGCTCCACAAGATAAAAGGTCCAAAGCTTACTCTCCTCCACAACATAAAACAGAGTGTTATAAATTAGCTGCTGTTTATTCTCAGTATTCACAGGTTCCATATTTATGTATTTAGCTGCTGGCTATTTATTTGAAATGCCAGATAAACACTCAGAGCTATGGTGATCCTTCGCAGGTACACTCAGCATGGTGGAGAACTGGAGCGTCACACAGGCCGAGTGTTGCTGAGGTTGAAAAAGGCCAAGTTTTGCCTTTTGTTTGGTTCTTATGTGTTAAAGATGTGTCATTTTCGCAGTGCGTTCAGTGCCACATTTTTCATATTTTTGTGCATTTTGGTGGTGACTTTGCTCTTTAAATTGCTCCAAGAGCATAGTGCTAATATGCTCTACAAGATGCCTAAGTATGAGAAGGGTGTGATGTACCTTACACAGAAAATATGTGTGTTACACAAGCACATTCCGATATGAGAGACACTGATGTTAGCCCTGAGTTCAGTGTTCATGGTGAATGGCGTGTATTCAACGAGGTGTCTTTAAACTGAAACACATATGAATCCAAAAAATAAGAAATGCTGACAAGGCTGTGGTGAAAAGTGAACTCTTCTACATTGTTGGTGGGTATGTAAACTATTACAGCCATTATAAAAATCAGTATTGCAATTTTTCAAAGAACTAAAATGAAAAATTCCATATGACTCAGCTATTCCCTTGGTGTATCATCCGCAAAGAGCTTCAGACACCATACTACAGTGATACATGCATACCAATGTTTGTAGCAGCATAATTCATAACAGTTAAGTCCTGGAAGCAGCTTGTACATCCATCATCAGATGACTGGTTAAACAAAATGTGGTACCTATATACTATGGACTATCACTCAGCTATAAAGAAGGACAGACTGGAACATTTGTAGGAAAATAAATACACCTGAAAAGCATAATATTGGGTGAAATAAATGACACACAAACTTAAATACCATATAGTATCTCTCATTTGAGTAAGTCACAGTACAAACAAAGAGATTAATAAAGGATGGAGAGAAAGAGACAGGAGATGGATCTTTTGCAAATGAGGAAGGGCCCAGGAGACTAAGGGAGAGGAGTGAAGGGGAGAGGGAAGGGCGAAGTTGTAGAATACAGATATACCATGCACAGGACCTCAGTGAATGTAAACATTATATGTCATAAATATGAGCTGAAATTAGTACTATCAACAAGAAAGAAAATGGGGAAAGGGGAGTCAGAGGAGGGGGGAGGGAAGGGGCAGGGAAGGGGAAGAGGATTTTCAAATGAAACCAGTTGTATTGTGTGCATGTACCCACTCCTCAAGATGACTGTAAACTGCATGTACCACAAACGTGTACTGATGAAATAAACGAAAAAGATTAAAAACATGCACGAGAGATTATATTGATCAGTTCATGACAATGCTACACCCTGAGGCTGAGCGGGCTCTGTGAACTTCCTTTCCAGCCAATGATTCCATGTTCACCAGTTCAGTACATTAAGCAAATTTATGGAACATCAGTAGCAAAAATAATGAGAATATTCTATTTTTCTCAAGTTGCCCAACTTTGAGTACGTTTCAGTAGCATGGAATGCTGTTCATGATAATTTGGTCCAGTTATAGAGTTCTTGGTTCCAGAGTTCTTCAAGCTTCTCACATTGTGGTGTCTGTAAGGATAACTTGTTGTTTACATTTTCTCTATTTTTTTCAGTATTGGTAAATTACAGTTTATGCATTTTATAGTTTCTGTCCAATACCCTTTATTTGATTATTTATTAACTATGAAAATGACATTGAATAGAAATATTTTGGAGATAACCTGCATCATTAATATGGTGGGTTTTTTGTTTGTTTGTTTTTGTTTTTGGTGCTGGGGATCGAACTCGTGGCCTTGTGCTTGCAAGGCAAGCACTTTAACGCCTGAGCTAAATCCCCAGCCAGTATTGCGATTTTCATTTGCAGGTTTTAAAATTTTTTTCTTGTAGTTACTTGAAAACAAGACAAAACAAAGCCTAAAATAGGATCGTCTCATGCCAAAGTGTTTATACAAATTTTCTTTCAAATATAATTAACATGTTGCAAATGAAGAGAAGATATATTTAGAGGGTAAAGATAATTAAGAGAAAGAATAATTTTGGCTAAAACTAATAGAATATCATCAGTATGGCAGAAGCCGTGCAGTTTTCCCAACATCGTGCACCTGATACTTTGCTGAGGCTATTGTCATCTAGAACTCCACAATGTACGTCCGTAATGGTTTTATTCTTTACTTTGAATTCATGTATAAATTCTGAGAAAATATTTTGTTTAATTTGGCCTATTTTTGAAATTTATAAGCATACCCACATATAATTCACTCTACTGTAGATGATCATGTGGGTTATTTCCATTATTTTCCTTCCTGTCTTGAGCTGTGCTGCTGTGAATATCTGGCCTGCTTCCCAGTCTCTGCAAAGTCAATGCAGAGTGGTGGAATTTCTGGACCAGAAGGTGTGAAAATCTTAGAATTTAGCAGATAATATCGCAAATGTTATAAAGAGTATATAGCTCATGAAGCACTCCATTTTTGTTACCCGTTTCCATTTTTAATGGTGACGGTTATTTGAGATTTTAACTCGTTATTATTTAATTACTAATTTGGCTAAATATCTTCTAATATGAGTATCTTCTATTTCAGTTTTCTCTTTAGAAAATTCTCCTTAAAATCTATGGAAAAAAAACTGGAGGATTGTTTTGGTTTATATTTTTTGTTTGAGTTAATAACATTTTTTTGTGGGTTCACATTTTAGATACTAGTTCTTTACTAGAATTTTTCATGTCCAGAATTGTATTCCATGCTGCAACAGGTGTTTGTATTTTCTTTACGATATCATTTAATGAATACAGTGTATACATGTTATTTTATTTATCATTTTAATGAATTTGATTTTTTATTGTATTATTTTAATTACTAGTCTTTTAATCTATTGTTCTTTTATTTCTGAATGTCTCAAATACTATTTTTGCCTTAAGTATCAAGTCTTTGAAATATGTTTAGAAATAATAACCTTGTCGACATGATTTTAATCTAATATACATCTTGGGATATTTTCCATTTTAACAATATTGAATTTTCCAGTGCATAAACCTGAATTACATCCCAATTACAGTGGTTTTGTTTCCTTTTTACATAAATTTATACACCTCTCTTGGAAATCTTGCAGACCTTGAAATTTATTGTCGCGCCCCCTTGTGTCGAGACCTACTCAGTGCACTTTATTCTCACACGTCTTCATGTTCGCATCTGAATCTTAATGTTTCCTACACCGGGATGTTGGTATCTGCGTTATCTACTCTCAGTGGAAAGTACTTTTTATATATGTTTGTTTCTCACACTGTATTTGTAGGTTACTCAAAGACTGGGAATGTGTCTTACCCGTTTTTGAGCCTAACATACTGCAGCTCCTCACATTAGATTCTCAGTAAAGTATGTTTATTAAAATGTAACGAACATATGGGAATCGTTAATTATGGTAAAAACATTTAACCTAAATTTCATGAATAATTATTGAATACATGATGACATAATACAAAAATACTGTTAGAATTTTAAATAAAAATTTGGATTCCTCTTCCTTTCCTCTCATCCTTCATTTTTTCCACCAGCAGATCACTGGGGCTCAGTTCCTCATCTGTTCAAGCTGCTACAACAAAATATCTTATTCTGAATTAGGAACACAGACTTTTGCTCACAGTAATGGAGGTTGTGAATTCTGAGATCCGGTCACCAGCAAATTTGTCTGGAGACGATCCTCATAGGGGTCTTCTGTGTGTCCTCACATGGTCGAAGGGGAAGGGCTGTTTACTGAAGCCTTCTCTCCTAAGGACACTAGCCATGTTCATAAAGAAGAAGTCTTCAGGATTATTCACTGCTCAAGGATCCACCTTTTACTGCTGTCACATTTGGTATCAGGGCCCAACACTCCACTTTAATTTTGGTTTTTATGCCATTTCTTGCTTTTTCCTATTTTTTTTGTTTTATTTTTATTTATAGCATTTATTAGCATCAACCATCAGACTTGTCTTACCATTTATCATGTATAAGTCTGTATAAATACAAACTTTTAGTAAAATTTACTTATTTATATTATTTATGGTCTTTCTCTTCTCATTCTAGAAAGTAAAGTACAATAGTGAAGATATTTTTTCCATTTTATTTATTTATGTATAAGAACACTTATCTAATACATGGTAAAATCTTGAAAATTAAGTTGAATTACTTTAACAAAATTATATGACTAAAAAATTTGAAAAATATTTTTCAACAAAAATAATTAAATTACTGGGAAGATAATTGTGTGTTCTTAAATAGTTTTTTAGACATGGTCATTTTTAGTTCCATGTGTTTTAGCTACCTATTGCACATATTAGCTATCATATGAAGTTTGGATAAGAAATAAAGCAATAAAAGTCACTGATTTTTAAAAGAGAAGTAATCGATGGATCATATGACTTTCTTGTTTATATTTTATTGATTTGTAACAGATTAC
Organism: Hystrix cristata; assembly: GCA_004026905.1. Lineage (NCBI taxonomy): Eukaryota > Metazoa > Chordata > Mammalia > Rodentia > Hystricidae > Hystrix > Hystrix cristata. Next base: position 8,163 of record PVJO010014798.1, on the reverse strand, counting down.
CTAAACCACATTCCTGAAGAAATGGACAAATAACTCATGGGAGCACTTAGAACTTTCTAGACATGAGTGCTATGTGTTTAGTTTGGAAGTCATTTTTATAATGCTGCATATTCTTGAAGGGACTTTTCATGAATTGTGATCATATTCCAGATGCACAGTTTGAAGCCAGTTAGCCAGGACCTGTGAGGGGAGGAGATAAGGGAGCAGTAGTTAGCATGTCAGAGTCCGTCTTTGGAAGTACACAGTTTGTGCTCAGATTCTCCTAGCTTGTTAATAACAAGTTTTATGAAGTTCATCCTTTAATTATATTAAAATAAGTTCTAATGGAAGCAAATTCCAATGTTTAAAGATGTTTGACAAATCATTACCAGCCATGTAAGGAAAGGAAACACATAAAACTATAGCAAAAACAATCCAGAATATTAATAAGCTTTTAAAAATTTTAATTAACTATTGCTGCAACATTAACTGCCACGAACTTGCTGGATTAAAACTAAAATTTATAATTCCTTCTATTTATATAATTTCCATTTTTCAGCTGGGTCTGTGAGTTGTGCAAGTGTTACTTAAGTGACTGTCATGAGCTAGCAGGTCAGCCGTCCTGCCTGGTCGACCGCGGCCAATTCGTGTGTTTGGAAAGTGCTGGGTGTCAGCTGAGACAGCCTGGCGCTCCTCGCCGGTCTTGCCTTCCCATGACGTGAGCCTGGACTTTCACATGAGAAGGCAAGAGCGTTCTGGGAGGGCGAACGTGGAAGTTGCAGTTCTCGCGTGATTTGAGTTCCAGGACTCACGCGATGTCATTACTACCACTACTTGTTAGTTGTAGCAGTTCATGAGCACTGCTGAGTTTAAAGGGCGGGGAAAAGATCACTGAAAAAGGTGCTGCATGAATCCATGAGTGTATTTAACTCACCAGCGTGATGTAAGATTAGTTCATCCAATTTTGCAGTAAGCACTGAGTCATAGAAGTGGCATTAAAATATTAAGATTTATAGAAGGCTACTGATTAGAAGACTTAAAGAAAGATTGGAAAATGGTCAATATAAGACCCCAATGTGATGTGCAATTTCATAGTTCATTTTTCAATAGTCACTTGGTTGTATGATTTATTTTTACTGAGAAAAAGTAAAAAATAAAAGTGTTTGCCTAATCAGTGTGAGGGTAAGACCAAAGTATCTATACAATAAGTTGTAGGTACGATTGAGATGAACTGTGCTAATAAATTAGCAGAATATGAAAGTATAATGTATAAACACTTGCCACGGTGATTTCCAAATCTTGCGAGAAGACAGTACTATATAATTCACAGAGTGGCTCAAATTTCATTTTTGAGAAGTGGAAGTTGATGTATTATGATACTGATAATGTATCAACCGGAGCATTAGTTACTGGAATTAATGTAACCATCAGATTAAAGGCATGATACAGAACAATACCAAATCAACATATTCAAGTTGGATTGGATAAAAAGAAGAAAGGTTCAAAGAAAGTGCCTAAGAATCAAGAACATCTGACACTTTTATATACGAAGGGGAAAGTAATGTCCTTTAGGGTAAAACTTAGGTGCTTTTAATGGTTTTGTTGACAAAGGTGCCAACATGTTAGGTGACAACAACAAAATTCAAGCAAGGAATAAACTGAATGTTAAAGGCAACCTCAAATAGAGGTCTCAGGCTTTACTCTCAAGCATTTGTGTGCATCCACCTGAGGACTCGCTGCAGCACAGATTACAGGGTCCCTCTGGGCTTCCCTCTGGGCCTAAGGTGGGACCTGAGAACTCACGCTTCTGTAACAAGCTCTGCGTGCTATGCTTGCTACTGGTACAGGAAACACGATCTGAGAAACAGTATCCTAAATCGCACTACAGTACTTCAAAGTCGCACATTACACTGGAGGGTACTGCACACCAGGCATCACTATCACCCGCTTTGACATCACTGCTGTGCCTAGAAATTCTGTTTTTAAACCCCACAGTGTCTTTTCTACTTTACACCACTTTATACTAATATGGTGTACTTTGCACTACGCTTGTGGCTTCATGTGTAGGTGTCTGGAGGTATTTGGCCAAACGTAGGTCCCAGACTCACCTTTGGCTCCAGAAATGTGGGCAGAAGTTTCAACTCTTAAGTTTTTCCATTTCCCAAACACAGAAGTGGTTCAGTTTCAGGACAGCTAATAAGAAGTGACAAATATAGGTCCCGAAGAATGAGTCCTTAACTGCCAGGAGGGGATCCTAAGTATTTTAGCCCCTTGACCCTCTAATTTGAGGAGTCTGGATAGATTCAAGTTACTCTTACGTAGTATAGCTAAGAGGAGACTCTGAAAAGTAGAGGCAGCTGTACCCTGGCAGATAACTATTTCCCTACACGACATTAAATACAAGTCTTCCAAATATTTGAGTCAGATGATCTAAATTCATGCTCCTTTTAGTATTTATTTCAATTTTACTATCACCAAATTATTAGAAAATTTTGGTTTCAGTGTTCCAAGTTGCACTTGGAGGGCTCATTTTGAAAGAGGGGAAGAAGTTTCTAAGAACTGAGGTGATATTCAAGGCAGATATTAAGAGGAGACAATAGATGGTAAAATTCGGGACTATGAGACGCAGGTGCCGTTTTCAATCTGTAAAATTTGAGACTTACAACGTGGATGGTAAGTTTAGCACAGATGGTTACACAGGTGATTTTAACAATGTAACGTGAGCACTTAAGATATGGGTTAGGATGATGACATGAAAAATGAACAGGAATTTGCAAATATGTAATTTGAAGGAGAATGATAGGTTTTGGTGATTGAATAATTACAGGTATAGTGAAATATTTGCTTCAAGGATAAGCAGAAGAATAGAAAAATATTGTTAAAAGACAGGTACATTCATAGAGAAAAATCTTGTTTGAAGAATAAACTTGAAAATTGTTTTGAACATACTGCTTTTATGGTCTCCGAAAAATATTTAATGGTTATATTCTGAAATACAGTCAAGCATAAGGAGACAAAAATTTTTTTGATGTGGATTATACTCTCATTCTTCAAAGTGAATTATTTTAAAGATCTTGGTGAGAATATGATAAAAGGTGAAAGGTGAAACATCTAGAGTTTTTCTAAAGAAAAGTCATAATGAAGATTATCATCTTTAAAAAAATGTATTTCTTTTTAAATCTAACTTCTAGGTTCAAATTTTAGAGTACAGCAAATAACTGAAGGCATATTTTATTGACCGATATCTTAAATAAAATTTATATAATAAGAAGGAATCAATATCGCTGGAGCTGTTACCTGCAGTGTGTTCAACATGACTTAAGAGATGAATATATTATTAAAATAAGGGGTATGAATACTTAGGAATGCTACTTGATCTTTGAGCCACAATTCATAATAAAGATGTATTTAAGTAATCCACATATGGACTGTGAACTATGAAACAGTTTGTGACTTTGCAGTATGAATAAAGGTCAGAATTAAAACAAGATCCGATGTTTGAGTAAATTGTTGAAATGGAATGTTCATCCATCTTCAGATGGTGCCAATCTCAGGATGGAAGGGGTATATGTACAATTCCACAAAACAAATGGAATGGAAAATTTTGAAAGAATATACAAAATTATCTCATAGGTCAAAAATCTCTAGACAGTTACGAATTCTGATTAATTTTAATACTGACTGAAGAAATATTCTTTTTAATATAGGGCTATAAGGAATCCTATCAGTAAATAGCTGAAACTAGTAGCTCTATTTTATCCAATCAAATTTATCATATTTAATTTATATCTTTGTTTTTGGTGCTGGTTCATATATCATTCGTTCAGAGACTCTGCATTATAATTATGATTACTTTTGTCTAACAGGGTTCTCCCTTTTCATTTATTTCTTTTTTACTTTCTTTTTCCCTCCTACTACTTCCCTCCTTCTTTACTTCTTCCTTCTCCTTTTCCTACTCTTTCTCCTTTTTTTCCAGTTGTGACCAAAAGTGCATGAAAAAAGCTCCAAAACTTTACAGAAAAAGTACATCTTCTTACAGTAGAGTAAAAATGTGCATAATAGTATATGAAATGCTTCAAAGCTCTTATCAGATGAAATTTAATCTACTGATTCAACTTTGATAAATGTATTTTTCCATGAATACAAAATGAACTCATGGATATATCTGTAAGTAGAGAAGTCACATTAAAATATATTTATTAGTTTTTGTTATAATATGGCAAATAGAGGGGGTGAGGGGAGGGAAGGGGAATGGGAAAAAAAAGAAGCAACAAGATATATCATGTACAGGTACAAATCCCCTATGATGAATGTTATCACTATGTACATCTAAAATGTACCATTAAAATAAAATAAATATGGCAAATAGAAGATTCGAATACATAAAATTTTGTCTATGTATTTTTAAGAACCATAAAATTTTTCTACAGAACTTTGGATTCTCCAGTCATTACTGGTTCTGCTTTACTCTTAAGTGATTACTGTGGTTTCTCATTTTGAATTTGTGATTATAATCCTCATAATGAACAGGGATTCATTACAAATTTCTTATTCAGTTCATTATTCAGCTTTTATATTCATGTAAAGGATGCTATTTGGGAAAATGATATCATATTTGCTCAATCTTAGGAATAATTTTTGGTGTGGCTATTAATATTTCATATACATAATTTGGCGAATATTTTAACACTTGGAAAATTTACAATTCAATATTCAAATCAAGAAATTAATTTTCCAAAATATAAATAATTTTTAGACTTTCAAATACTTATTAGAATGCTCCAGTAGAAGGAACTGTCCTGGTTAGTATAAAAATCCACTAGTTCGAAAAGTATGGAGAGGTGAGAGAATACAAAGAACAATCATGGAATATTGTCTGGCAACATTAAATTATACTGACATCCTACAAAAATTGAAAATCAGGAATGTAAACAAAATATTGAAAACTAAGAGTGAAGTGAAAGACATCTTAGGTAGTATACACGAAAGACCTTTATTCCCACTGTAGGGAAGCAGGTATATATGAAGTTTAAATTCAGGATTTAATATTTAGAACCTTTGAGCTTCATAGATCATTTAATTTATAGCCAAAGTAGGTCAGTTGTGCTAAATTTAGGGTCCTGGTTCAAAACACCAGGCACTCTGACACACCAGCTGGAGGATCAGGGTATACACTACTGCACAAGATTTTGGTTATGCAAACACTTCTAAACTCTAAGAGTTTACAGAATTGGTCCACTACTCACAAATAAGGACAGTCATTTCCCTCAATTAAAAACTCGAAGAGGCCTTTCTTCCATAACAAATTCTACCCCTTCAGGAGTTTTCATCAACCTCTTGGCTATTGCCAATTGTAACAAAGTCTAGCCAGGCACACATCATGCTTGGTGAAGGAAGGAGCAGCCTACATTCCAAACGAGCTGCAAAAGTCAGCCAGCTTGTTTTGTCAGAAGATGTGAAAGTAAAGACTGAGCCAGCGCTGTGGCATTATAAGGATGGCTGACAGAAAGGACTGAACGTTCCTCAGTGAGGAACTGGAAATGTACTATCCAGCTATTTGGGTGACTTCTAGAACATGGAAGAGTTTCTGGAACACTGAGAAAACAACAGCTTTTGAGTGATCTTGAAGTATCTGAATTGCCATGATGAGTGGTAATGAAAAGGATGACAAGGCCCAGGGACCTGGGCATAGTGAAGTGAATATTCTACACGAGGCCACCATATCATTCGTTAAAGTCGTGAACAGTGAACTGGTGAGAGAGGGCTCGGTTCCAGTAAGATATTCAATGGTGGATAGTTTTGTTTTGTTTTTTCTACAGCCAGTACTAATGCAAGGGAGGCTCTTATACAACTTGGGTTTGTTTTAGTATGACATACCTTAAAGCTGTCACATGCTCCTGATATAGTACCAGAAGTCAGGAAGTCACAATTCTAAGACAGGCCAGCTCAGGGAGCCAGGACAGCAAAGGGAGCCAGCCCCGCATAGAAATACACATCTGCTCTGTGAACACCATGAGCTTGGCACGCCTACCTGTGTGCACAGGAAGACCGCTTCTCACGCACCCAGGAGCAGGCAGACAGCACCCGAAAACTCAGCAATTCAGTAACATCAAATGGTATCTGTTTCCATTTACCTTGCCATGACTGATTATTACAAACGAACGTTGTAACATTATTTCTAAAAATTTATTTTATAGTTTATTTTTTATATTTCAGTCTCTTGTTTGTATTTCTTTTTCTTACTCAATTATTCAAATTCTATGATTCATTTGTTTTGTAGAATACGGTATTCTTAAGAGCAAAATACACGGGGAACCAATTAGAGTGCTGCAAACTGTGAACAATCAAGTTGGATTAGTAAGATACTGAGAGACTCAAATTGATCAGCTCAGTAAAAATCCCATATTCCCCTAGACAAATATAATGCAATCTGAAACACACACACACACAACCAAATTAAGGAAAACCATCCATGTTCACATTTAAGGAATAGAAGAATAAATACTGTTGTCATTACTACCCAAGGAGATCTACAAATTTAGTGCAATATCTATCAAAACATCAATGACATATTTTGTGGAAATGGCAAAAAAAATCATCTTAAATTCCATAAAAAATCTGAAGGGATTATGAATGGCCCAAAGAGTCTTGGAGGGGAAAAAAGGACAAATATGGAGGACTCAAAATTCCTGATTTAAAAACTTGTGACAAAGCAAGAATAATCCAAGCAGTGTGGTACTTGTATGAAAACAGACATGGAGATCCCTGGAACACAGCAGTGATTCCAGAAAGAAAACAAAAAAATTCAATTGCGGTAACGCTTACATGATTTTGCTAAGATTAAAAGGACATTCTCTTCAACAATGTTGCTGGTGAAATGGATATTCTCATGCAGAAAATGACCTCACAAGAATCAATTCCAAATGGATCAAAGACTCAGGGACAAAATTTAAATTTACAAAATTCTTAGATAAAAACATTGGCAAAATTTTCACAACACCGGACTTGGCAACACCATGTCTTGACCATGAGACCAAAGGCAACAAAGCAAAAAGTAACAAATTCATGCAATTTAAAAAAAAAAATGCAAGAGACAGTTACAGAAGAATAAAAAGGCTGTGGAAATGATATATCTAAAGAGATATCGTTATCCAGAATATGTAGAGAACATTTGAATCTTAGTAACAGTAAATAAATGAGCCATCCAATTTAAAAATGGATAAAGGGCTTTACTACACATATTTCTTCAAAGAAGATATGTAGTGATCAATAGGCACATGAAAAGATGTTCAACATAATAAATTGTTAAGGAAACCCACATCAAAAATACTATGAGGTACCATCTCATACCCATTTGAGTGACTACTATCAAAAACCAAACAAAACTCACAAAACAAAATAACAAATAGTTGGAGTAGTTGGAACACTTGTATACTGTTGATGAGAATGATGTTAATGACCTGTGGAAAAGAGTGTGCTGAAGTTTAGAAAAAAAAAAAAAACCTAAAATTAACCCTATGATCCGCAACCCACTTCCAGATATATATTCAAAAGAATTGAAAGCAGAATCTCAAAGAGATATTTATGGACACCCTTATTCATAGCAGCATCATTCACAACAGCTACCACGTGGAACCAATGTGAGTGTCCAGTGATGTATGAAGAAATAAGCAAAATTTATACATATTTTGGAATATTACTCTATCTTCAAAAGGAAAGGAATTCTGACATAACTATTAGATGGACGAATAGGGATGAACGTTAGACATTCTGCTATGAAAACTCAGTCACTCAGAAAAACAAATACCACGTGATTCCTTTTACATTATGTACTTCGAATGGTCAAAGTCACAGAGACAGAAAGTGGAATGTGGACTGACAAGGAGAAGGGGAAGAAGTCGTAATTTTATGACTGTAAGTTTCAGTTTTCTGAGAGGAGTTAAGAGATGAATGTTGGTAACGTTAACACAACATTCTGAATATATACAATACCACTGAAATGTAGGCTGAAAAGCAGTTAAGATGGTAACTTTATGTCCTCTGTACTTCATGCATGTCATGTGTATTTCCAGTTATAAAAATGATTGGAAAATATACAACCACTTACCAAATTCCTGGGACTGAGACAGTTTCCAGCACTCAACTGTAGAAAGGAATGATGGCTGCTCCCCAAGAGAAGGCGCT
>PVJO010014797.1:0-47085 GCA_004026905.1 Hystrix cristata | reverse complement strand
CCGATATGTAGAATGGGGGAACAAGAAGGAGCTGGCTAAGGAGAGGGATAGAAGCAGGCCCAGGAGTAGAAGAAAACCACGCAGAGCTTCTCCAGGCAGGGGAGCAGCACCATGTCAGATGCTCCTGACGGGTAAGCAGGATGAGGACCGAGGGTGCTGGACTTGGCAGTGTGGTGGCATCCGTGACCGTACAGGCAACTTCTGTAGACAGCGGGATAGCAGCATGACAAGAGCATCCTGAGGTGGAGGAGGAGGGTTTACCTGTAAAGGGGGAGCAGAGAAGTGGGGTGAGAGCTCACAGGGGAGGTGCAGGCAAGAGAAATTTTTCTTTCCCTTCTTTTTTTTTTGAGGGTCTTGCTCTGAGTTACAGGCTGCCCTTGAACTCCTGGGCTCAAGCAGTCCTCCCACCTCAGCCCCCCCAAGGAACTGGGACTGCCAATGCATGCTGCTGCACCTGGCTCAGATTTTTCCTTTTTTAATTAGGAAATTAGAGCAGGTATATTCATTTCCTGTTGCTGCTGTGACAGTCCCTGGAGCTTACTGATTTCTTGCAGATCCGCGGTCTGATACAGTCTGCAGGGCTGTGTGAAAGGACTCATTTCCCTGCCTTTTCCAGTTTCTAAGGGCCACAGCTCTCCTGGGCAAATGGCTCCCTCCTCCACTGTCACAGGCGAGGCTGACTCGTGTAGTTTGAGCATAGAATTGGGGTCTGCTGCCCACTGTTCACCACGCACCAGCTGTGTGGTTTCAGGCCAGTCACTGAACCTCTCTGTGCCTCCATGTCCCCTATTCTGTCAAATGATAAAGAGAACTGAAAGAATTTGGGAAGAGCCTCGGAAGATGCCCAGCATGGTTCTGGCGTCATACCATTTCTTCTGTAAATATTTGTGTTTCTCCAAGATAAAAGCTCTTTTTATAAAAGTTATAAGCTGGGCAAGGTGGTACACGCCAGGGCTGGAGAGTCCCTGCTCACTGTGCCGCGTCGTTCTCCAGCTCTTCAGGGGGACAGTGATACAGGACAGCACGATGCGCTCGGTGGGACAGGGAAGCAGAGGACTGCAGAGTAAAGCATGGTTTCCTTTTTACTCATCAGGTTGGCAAACATTTGAAAGATTACTAATATCTCTGTGCGAGGCTTCGGGGGATGACTGCTCTTGCAGTCTGGAAGTGCCTATTAGTGGGTAGAACCTTCCAAAAGGGCAGCTCGGCAGCATGTCTGATCCCTGCCCTCGGCAGCCCCCATCAGCAGGGAACGCTCATCTAGAAGGAAGCACGGGAGAGACAGAGGGCTGGAAGTACAGAGGCCGTCTGAGTGAATGTAGCACATTCCTGGCATCCTGTTACGTCATCTGTAAATACGTGGGTTTCTGTGAAATGAGAGGCAGGGTGGCCTCCGGGGTTGTGGATCCCTGGCTGCTGTGTCAGTCTGTCCTGTCCAGGATCCCCGGCACTTCCTCCTTACCTTCCCTGGGCCCTGGCCCAGCACCTCCACAGACCCAGCCCATTACCATAGCACTGCACCCCTCTCTCCTGTGCTCCGTCCCCATCTGGTACTAGAGGGACAGGTAGCAGTATGGACCTCTTCTGTTTCATATAGAAGTAAAGGCCTCTTTGCCTGCAGATGAAGAAGGACCTGGAATGGCACTATTTGAAGACTTGATTTGTTTGAAATTTTTAGAATATGTTTTATTTGTGTGATTTAAAACTTTGAGGAGGCCAAGGTTGGTGTTATTTGAATAACAATACAAATAATCATACTTTTCATTTATAACTCAGAATAAATATCTATGCTTCCTTGATGCTATAACTGAGTGAATTAATGAATGACAGGGAAGAGACAGTTCTTCCTTACAGAAGAATTCCAGTTAATAAAAGTAAAGAGGAAAGTAGAAACTTGCCATTAGGCAGATCCCACCACTTTTGTCATGGGCAAGTTCCACTGGTAGCTGCTGCACTCAGTCAGTAAGAGGAGGTTTGAGGGCAAAAGCAGGATGCTTGTGTACTCTCTTCGCCAAGGTGAAGAGAAGTATCATCACAGGGGAGAAACTCAAGAGACAGTACATCAGTAGGTGAAAGGTCAGTAATAAGCCCAAGGTGGGATGCACCATGGTCAGCCTTCTCCCAAAGATGTCTCACTTCAGTCTGCTCACAAGAAAACATGAGACAAATCCAAGTGGAGAGACATTCCACTGCAGAGCAACTGACCAGTCCTTCAAAAGTGTCACGGTCACGAAAGATACAGAAAGTCTAAACAACGGCCCTAAATTGGAGGAGACTCAGGAGATATGACAGCTAAATGTGGAGTCCTGAAATCAAAAGAAGAGAGTAAAGAACCTGGTGACATTCATTTTAGGCGTATAGTGGAGTTAGTGGTACTATGCCAAAATCCACTCTTTCTCTGACAGTTGAACTGTGGGAAAGTACGATGTGAACTTTAGGGGCAGCTGATGTTAGAGGGAAGGGTATGCAGGGAATTCCTTATCATATTTCAGGGTTTTTTTTTTTGTATCTAAAATTATTTTAAAATAAAAAGGTAGGGGTTTTTCCTAATTTGTGCCCAAGAACCTGGATCAAACAATGTAGATGGAATTAGTCTTATTGTATATTTGAGAAAACTGAGGGTTAAAAAGCTGTATGGCATGCTCTAAATCACAGTCAGTATCGGGAATCCGGAACTTTTGCCTGAGTGCCCCCTGCCCTGAGCACCGTACCCCACCCCAGCCCACCCCCTCTTCCTCCACCAAACTAGGTCCTTCTGGCAGCCTTCCAGACACAGAATGTCTCACCTCTTTAAAAAACTTAATTAGATGCCAAAAGAAAAAGGTTGGGATGTTAAGGTTATTCCATAAGTGGGAAAAATACATCACTGATGCCAGCTAGATCCTGCTCTGTCCTGAAACAGTGAGTTAAATACAGTAAGTGACAGGTATTGAGCTGGCCACATGGAGAACAACTTGGGCAGAGTGCAGGTAATGGTCCTTTTCCAAAGTCAGTTTTAAGCCTTTTGTTGAGATAATTCACATACCATACAATTGACTCCATTTAAGTTGTACGACTTATTGACATTTGTACATTCAGAGTTGTACAGTCATTACCACAATCAACTTTAGAACATTTTTGGTGCCCTAAAAAGAAACCCCCGAGGCTGAGGATTTAGCTCAGTGGTTAGAGTGTTTGCCTTGTAAGCACAAGGCCCTGAGTTCGATCCCCAACTGTCACACCCATCCCCCCATCTTCTCCAGCCCTGCACAACCTTTAACCTACTTTCTGTCTCTATACATTTGCCTATTCAGGACATTTCCTATAAATGGAATCATAATATTTTGTGATTGGCTTCTTGCGCTTAGCACAGTGTTTACAAAGTTTGTGTTTTAGCATGTATGAATCGCTTCTCGGCCTTTTGGCTAAGATCATTGTGAATTGATTTGCATTCCCTGATGATGAGGGTGTGAAGTATTCAGAAGTCATTTAACATCTGTTGCCCTCAAATCAGTAGTCCCAGCTGTGTTTAGCACGGGATCGCCTCCTGCAAGGTCACTATGTGTAGAAGCTTACAAGCTGGGTTCTGTCCCAAAAGCTCTGGGGAAGAGCGAGCCGGCATTGGGTCTCCTGTTGCTTTTGAAGAGCCTGAATCAGAGCTTTGGGAGTGAGAGAGGAGGCTCTTGAGGGTCTTTATAACCTGGATCTTGTTTATTCAAAAGACCAAACGGCCTTTCATGTTACCTGTTCCTCTTCCTCTCCCAGGAGGCCCCGATGGCTCAAGTGATTCCAGCTTCGTTGGTGGCATCAGTGTCTTCGCACAGGTCAGGTAAGCAGTTTGTTCCAGCTGGAGGTGCTAGTGCAAAGCAATCTCTCCCAGGTGTGGGAAACTGATGCAGACTTAAGACAGACTGCTGTTGACAGGTAGACTTCGGGGAGGGATTATAGAAGCCACTGGACAGTAAATGTGGGCTTGAAGAGCCCAGTGTACTCGTGGTGGTAACAGTAGAACTCTTGAGGATGTCTTCTTCCAACACCTTATGCTTGTCCACGATAATGTGGGGCTGACAAGGGCCAGGCTGTTGGAGGACAGTCCAAGCAGAGGCAGTCATTGAGTCTAAGACTGCAGGGAGACTGTCCTTAGCTGCTCCTGGGGGAGCTGCTATAGCACAGCCTTCCACCAGGGGGCAGTGCAGGCCAAGCAGCGCAGCGAGTCCTTTTCTCCCTCCAAGCTTCTTGCGGATGATGGGCTCCTCCAGGGAGGGAACTCACTGTTCTGTCCATGTCTGAGTCCCCTGGACCTGCCCCCACCACACCACCACCACTGTTGCTCTGGGTGGCACTGGCGCCTGTGTGGCCAGACTACGGTGTGTTTTTTCCTTGTACCTGGCACTGAGGGGAAGCCAGCCACTCATAGAAAAAATGTGCGCTCAACCCCAAGCGGCTCTTCTTCCCAGACCCTTAGGGTGTTTCCTTTTGTATCATTTTGAATTTATTCCTGTCCCTACGATGCCGAGCATGTTTCCCAAGTACACATGTTCTGAGTAGAAACTTGCCCTCGGGACTGCACCCACAGTGGGCAGCAGATCAGGAAGTGCTGGTCATTTGCTCCTTTTGGGTTAGTTGTCGTGTATTTGCAGAGCATCTGCATGTGCCCAGCCCCGCAGGTTCCAGATAAAGTAACAGCCCCTGAATATACCCCTGACCTTAAGGCTCTCTGATGGGGAGAAGGAGACATATCAAGGAAGTTACAAGAAAGGCGGTGATTCTTTGGAGGGATTACTAGAAAGGGGGTCGATTGCTATACAGATGGGCAGAGGTAAGGAGTGGCACTGTGGCATCCGAGCTGAGGCATTGGCACAGTGGCTGAGAACAGTGGCTCGGGATGGTGAAGCCCAGCAAGAGCCCTGGAGGGCCAGCAGCACTGTTGCCTCTATTTTAGGGATGAGAAGGGACCGGAGAGCAGGCCTGCGGTGTAGAGAATGGACTTAGGAGGGGCTCAGGTGGGCACAAGTGGCCTGGGGAACCACCACCGCCATCCCCGTGAGAAGGAATGTAGCTCAGGCTGAGGAGGTGGCAGTGTGGAGAGATCCATGTCAAAGCTGTGGTTGTCGGGATTTGCTGATTGGGATGGAATAGACAGGGGAGAGGTGAGGGGAGAGTAGCCTCCACATGTTTAGCTTAAGCCAAATGCAGGATGTCCTGGTGCATTTCCAAGCTGGGTGAGAAGGAAGAGCAGGTAGGTTTGGAGCAGTTCGGTTCAGTGGCTCTGGGCATCCCCAAAAATAACAGACACATGTGGACACTGGATTCTGGAGCTGGCAGGGGGAGGTCTGGGCAGGAGACCCGTGAGTCCTGCAGAGGGTTCAGCTTTGGTCCCGGAGACCACAGGACTCAGCATTATAATCGGGAGCAGCAGAATCAGATCTGGATTTTAGAAGCTCCTTCTGGTACCCAAAAAGCCTGTTGTGGATTTAGCATATAATCTGAGCTATGGAGATTGTCACGCTCAGAGGGACCAATGGTGGGATGTAGCAGGCGATGGAGAAGGTGACAGAGACAGGATGTGAGCAATGCATGGGACCCCTCGCTGCCGTCTGCTGGGGTGGGCCAACCAGAGCCCTTGGTTCCTGTGCTCAGGAAGAGAACCGCCCAGCTGGAACCAGGTGTGAGTTTATACCTGTCACTCAGGAGCCAATACTGAATTGGCCCCTTTTAACATTTGGGGGGAAAAAAAAGAACAAATCGTCTCTCGTGTGATCTGAGTCTCTGGCCGTGCTGGAGCGGTCACCCTTGCTACTTGTGAAACAGAGACAGGTAGCCTGCGGCCTCCACCTGCTTCCTCTAGTGCTGCTGAAAGGAGACTGAACTTGGACAAGATGGCATCACCCAGGAGAAACAAAACCCACCCGCAGTGTTCCAGGGGCATTGGATTGGTTGCCCAGAGTTGCCAGTTTGACTCAGTTCAGGCCAGCCAGGGGCAGCAGCTACAGGGGGAACGCTTCTGAGAGCAGAAGACATTCTTGCGTGGCAGAGAACTGCCAGAGGCGGTGACAGTCCTGAGCCTCTCAGTAGTCACTGGCCGTGGGAGAGTGTAATGAAAGCTTTGGACACCTTCAAAAAGATGTCTCACTTGAGCTGCACCACAGGGAGAAATGGCTGACTAAACTCAAGAGCATTAGCTCCCTCTCAGTCCTCTGCCTGCTCTCTGACAGGGAAAGAGCACCTGGCCCAGGTTTAGCCACCAGCAGAGCCCCCGGAGAAGCAGGGGACAGCGGGGTTACTGTCAGTCTGTGTGGGCAGCAGAGGTGGCTCTGATTAGAGGAGAGCAGGTTCCTCCGCCCTCCAGAACATGGGAAGTTCACGGGAAGTAGGTAACCGGCCTCCGTGGGAAAGTGGGAAGAGAAGGAACCTGGACGGAGGAAGCATGCTCAAAGCCAAGGCAGGGGTGGGGAGAGGAGTCGCCACCTCCATGTGTCTGCACACCAGGCACCTTCCATTCTTCTGAGGGGTCCTGGGGAGGTGGAGCTGAGGACCAGTTCATCCCCTGACTGCTGCGCCTGTAAAGTGGGTGTAATGGTGACCCCAGCCTCGTCAGGCTGTGGAGCACAGTGGATGAGTTAAAGTGTGTGAAGAGCATGGAACGGTCACTTGTCTGGCAGGGGTCCTTGAGCAAATGTTGCCGTGTGAACGGTCTCCCCTCTGGCGCCCAGGCCTTGCGTGGTGTCATCAGTGACATACAGGACAGTTCTGGTATATCTGGCTGCTCTAAACAGAAAAGACCTAGAAACCATTGCCTCCCAACCCTCAGAACTGCTGCTTGAAAAAAATACATACAACATCTTGTATAAAAAAAGGCAACTTTGCATTTAGAAACAACTCTATTTTTAGATTTATTTTTCTTCTACTTTGATTAGAGATGGAACATGTGTACCATAAAAAGTTAGACGTTACAGAAATAAAGTGCTGTCTCCCAACGAGAACCACTGGAACATATTATTATTTATTGGTAGAATCAGAAGCATTATCCAGTAAGTCTGTATTTTAATAGCCATAGCAGCGCCTCACTTGAAAATTGTAGTACATATATGTGTGTAAGACATTCGTTATGAGATGCTTTATGGGAAAATGCTTGGTGAAAATGGGGTTTTGCAGACACCTTGAAATAACTCAGCAGCCCCCAGGAGTGACTCGTCTAGACTTTTTGGAACCAATATAGAAATGCATGAGCACCCTTCTGTTCCTGATGAGTAGTTAGCCAGAGGAGAGGGCGCCATATCTCAGGCTGCAGCCTAGCAGGGGGGGAGCTGAGCTCATCATGCTTTGTGTCCCCTCTAGGAAGGGCCTGGGGTCCTGGAGCCCCAGCTCCCCCCCCCCCGCCCCCCGCCCAGCAGAGCACCTGGGATCTGGTACAGCTCTGATCCATCCTTGCCCGGGCATGAGAGCAGTCTCCTTGGTGCCTGGGTGTGCACCTGCCTCCGTGACCTTCATCTTGTGCTAGCCAAGCGACGAGAGACTCGGGGAGGCCGTCCCCAGCCAAGGGAATGTGTTCTCAGCACTTGGCCCCACGGCCTCGAATGGGCCAGCCGTGCTTTCTCTGGACTGTGGTTTGCTCAGCTGTGCACTGGAGGATCAGGTTACGTGAACCCTGAGATCCCTTTTACGTAGGAAGTTCTTAGTGGCTGAGGCTGACACCTGCTCCTCCAGCAGTTGGGAGACACTCATATCTGGGCAGGTTTGCTCTCATCAGCATTTGCTGCCGGGGAGGTCAGAGAATGTCAGTGCCCACAATGCTGCCAGTTCACACACTGGCCCCATGAAACCCATCCTGTATTAGCGGCTATGACACAGACCCCGAATGAGAGCCCTCCATGGCCGGCGAGAAGCATCTCAGGCCTAGTGTGAGTTAGAGCTCAGCCTTCAGAAGAACCATCCAGCCTGATGTCGCAGGATTTAGACAGTGTCCCCCATAGGTCAACACCAGGCCTCCCCAGGTGGCCTCTTTCAACACACGGAGAAATTTAGCTGCCCTTCCTACGAGAAAATACACTGTGTGGCCAGGCATAGTGGTGTGTGCCTGTAATCCTAGCACTCTGGGAGACTGAGGCAGGAGGATCACAAATTCAAGCCCAGCCCAGGCACCTTAGCAACTTGATAAGACCCGTCTCAAAAAGGACTGAGGATATAGCTCAGTGTGAAGGCCTTAAATTCAATCCCTAGTACAAAAGAAGGAAGGAAGGAGGGAAAGGAGAGAGGGAGGGAGGAAAATACACGGGAAAGTTCATCCTTCCACTGACACCTGGGGCTGCCAGTTCTGCTGCCTGTGCCAGGAGATGGTTGGAGGCGATGCCGCCATGGACTGTCCTGAGCCTGCCACTCCTGCCAGAAGTCAGGGCCATGTGGTGTGTGGGGCCAGGCAGGAGTCAAGATTGCTTGGATTCAAATTGCAGGCACTGCCACTTCCTGGCTGTGTACCCTTGCCCAGGTCACTCATGTCTCTGTGCTTCAGTGCCCGCATCTCTGAAATGGAAATGACACAACCTAGGTCATAGAACTGCGGAAGGAATGACACAAAGTTGGCAGGTAAAGCACTCAGTAGGGTACTTGTCGTGTTCAGTACTGTCATTGTCACATTATCAGAGCCATTACTCCCCTGCCAAGGTTTATATACCACTGCTAGGGACAGTGCAGGCCTGGCTCTGGCGCTGCCTTCCTCCCCTCCCGCATCTGGGCCCATACACTTCTGGAGCTCTCGGGGGCTAGTTCAGCTGAGCTGTGGCAATGATATCCAAGGCTCCTGAGTGCCCTGTGGGCACAGGGTTAAGGGACAGGCTACGGTGGGGCACCCTCCGCTCACTGTCCACCCGTGTCATGCAAGGCCCTGGACTGCAGTAGGCATCTCCTCTGCCTCCGAGACAGAGCTGCTACAGATTCTGTGGCTCAAGGAGAAGAGCCGTGCCATAGGGAATACACCGGAAGGCCTCTGCAGCAGGCCAGCCGAGATGGGGAAAAGGGAGACCGGGAGATAAGACGGGAAGTGCTGGCCATCGGCGGCGGAAGGAGAGGGAGTGTCTAGGAGATTATGAGAGCCGATGGCCGATAAGGAAATGCTGAGGAAGTCCGGGCATGGACTGCTGTGACAGCCACATGGCTGCTAAACACCTGAAATGTAGTTGGTCTGAGCTGGAGCCTGCTGCAAGCAGAAAATGCACACTGAATTTTGAAGGTTAGGGTACAAGGTATCTCATTAGTAATCTTTATATTCATTATATTGATTCCATGTTGAAATGCTAATGATATTTTGGATATATTGGGTCAATTAAAACATTAGAAATAATTTCGTCTGTTTCTTTTTCCTTTTCAATTTAACACTGGAGAATGTGGAATTCCATCTGTGGCTTGCTCTGTGTTTTTGTTGGACAGTGAGTGCAAGAGCAGGCGAGGGTTTGTGGGGACCACGTCAGCTGCCTGGACCTGTCTGCGCTTTGCTTTCTGGGTGTCATAGGCTGCCAAGGCATTTAGATGTTTTGATGTCCTCAGAAGACACCAGGAATTTCCAGCCACATGACTCCCAGGGAAATCAGTGTGCCCACACCCCCGACTCCTTTCTGGGCTCTGTCACTGTGTCACACATGCCTGGATATTCTGGCCCCTGAGGATGAACATGCCCACTCTCTCCCCTAAGCAGACACCAGGGGACCATAAAACCATATTAAATAGCAATTCTGCCTAGCAGTTACAGAGCTCAGAATTGTGCCCTATAGGAATTCACATCACATGAGCTTCAGAGAGGCTGCGGGCAAATGAGGGCAGCACAGCCATTGAGTTGCTGATGTAAATGAATAATTGAGCAGCCCAGAAATGCTACCAAGGACCATTTTATACAGGCAGGCAGCAGAACCCAGCCAGCCCTGTCCTCAGGGAACACAGCCTGCCCCCTCACCATCGTGTCATGCAGTGCCCATGCTGTCCCCACCCCAAAAACCCAGTCTCAGCCAGGGAGCCATGCGTTGGGCAGAGAGCTGACTCAGTGTCCCCACAGCAGCCATCCTCCTCCAGGCCGCTTCAAGTGGCTTTTCTCTGAGACATCAGTAAGGCTCAAACCGGCAGGAGCCAGGGCACTTCCTGTGACCTCTTCTCTGGCTCAAAAGAAAGTGTTCCCATTTTAGAGGCAATGCAAGGCTTCTCTGCTAGGCCAAACCTCGGCCAAGTGTACACGTAGAGACCTGACAAACCACAGTCCCTTTCCTCACTTGAGAAACGTTCCTTAGTGGCCCAGGGTGGCTGTCCCATGTCCTAGGTGTTTGCAGAGTCCTCCCCTACACCATCTGGACATAGCGGTTTTCCATCATCAGCAGAGGGTTTGGCTTTATTCTCCAAAGGTGCTGGACACCCTTTCAGCCCAGACGTCCGGCTGGTCAGTTCCAAGGCACCGTGCAAGCCACCCTGGTGCTGGAAAAGGAGGTGGCGAGTGGGAGCCCAGCAGGCTGGCCTCCTTCCCTGCATGTTGGTGGCATAACTCCTATAAGCCGCAGGCTTGGGACTCCTTTGGAGGGGTGGAAGGAAGCAGGAGAGAAGCGAGGCCTCCTTTTGAGCCACCAGGCTGGGCTGGCAGACAGGATCTCAGGAGAAGTGAGGGTGTCTGCGCTGTGTGCTCCGTCCTGTCCCCCAGGGCAGTGAGGCAGGAGCATGTGGTTCTGAGCTCAGGCCCAGGGACACAGTGGGTGTCAAGGGCTTCACCCAGCTCTCCTTTTTCTTGCCTACAGCACTGACAGAGCCCCAGTGACCCTGAACCTCGATGGGATCGTGCAGGTCCTAAACTGTCACCTCAGTGACATGACAATCGGGATGATGACCCGGATTGCAGTTCTGAAGTGGCTCTACCACCTCTACATCAAGACTCCCCGCAAGGTGAGCTCGGGCCCAGCCCCTGAGGCGACCCCTGCATGCCAGGCAGCTTCTTCCGGAGCCACGTTGGCTTTTGAGGGCCTGCCCATGCTTGCAGGGGCTCAGGTCATCACCATTCTGGAGGAACCTGGCGAGCAGAGGGGTACGGATGCTGTGGACGTCCGTGGTGTCCTCCTGGGAGGGAGTGGTCCAAGCAGACCCCCAGGATGCTTTCCTAAAGTGGGGAATCTCTCTCTCGCCACTCACCAACACCCCCTTCTCTGCTCTCCAGATGTTCCGGCACACAGACAGCCTCTTCCCCATCCTACTTCAGACCTTATCGGATGAGTCTGATGAGGTAGGTCACCAGTGCCACCCTGCCTTACGGAGCACTGGCTGCCAGCCTCCCTCCCTGTTCAGCGACGTGGGGTCTCATGGCCGAGAAGTGCTTGCTTTGTTCCTGTTGTGCTCATAAGTCAACACCGGATAGTTGCCCTGGAGGTAAAGTTGTTTTTAGTGCTGTGGGCTCTGGGAGTAAGGACACTTTTGCGGGTTCTTCTGTGGTGCCGGGCACAGGCCATCAGTGAGGACTTGAGTCTGCAGACCCTGCCCGAGTGTCTGCATCCTCCCTGGAAGGTGTGGAGACTGGGGGAGATGGCTTTGGGTCAGGCCATGTGAGGGCAAGGTCTGGCCCTGCCTTGCCGCCCAGCTTTAGCCAGGTACCCGCATCTCTGCGCCCAGCTTTCCTTCTCCGTCCAGGGGCAGCAGCAGTTCCTGGTGTATGAGAACCAGAAGGCCCATGCGTAATGTTGAGAGCTGTGCTGCACACATGCAGAGTGCTTGTTTAGTTTTAGTTATGTTATTCGTTTCCATTAAAATCGACTTTGACCTCCAGTTTGAAGTTGGCCCCTTAAGCCTTGCTTCGTTGGAATCAGCAGGAGCTGCTGGTGTGAAAGAAAGCAGCTGACCTTGGTCAGAGGAGAACACCCCCCCGCCAGAAGGCCAGCTAGAGAGGCTGGCCTGGAGGATGGGGACAGGCCACCCCAGGGCCCCCTGTCATCTGGGAGAGGGTCTCCAGGCACTCACCATTTCCCCTGTCCACTCTCAGCAGTTGAGGCAGCGCAGTTCTTTTGGGGTCCCCCTGCCTCTCACCCATGGGGAGCAGCCTTGGCACTCCCATTTGTGAGGGTGACGGCCTTCCCTCCGTCACGGCAGCTCTCAAGGGTGGGTGTCAGTTCTAGTATTCTGAGATGCTGGGGGTCCGAGCCGTGACTCACCCTTCTCCTTCCCCCTTCTGGGCCCTCAGGCACCATGGGCAATGGGCAGAGCCATGTCTGCACATGGCAGTGGGTGTGTATCAGCAGACCTACCCACCCTGCCAAGGAGGACCAGGGTGGGCAGGGCCAGGGGAGAGGATATTGCCTTCAGCTTCCCAGGAACAAGATAGCTGGGTCTTCCCTGGGCTGGTACCCTGGGCACCTGGCCTGCAGCCTGGTTTTGCTTTACTGAACCTGGGCTGAAGAGAGAAGTGGACAAGCAGGTATCGGCTATAGGTCCTCTGGGGTTCTCTGCATTTCCAGAATATTCTCAAACAGATGGCGTGTGAGTGCCCCAGCCCCTCCTGCCTGTCCACTCCCCCTTCCGTACCGCCGTACCACCCTTGCGTGCTGGGCCCAGGTGGACTCGGCCCAGTTCTGCCAGCAAGCTGGGAGTGACTCACCGCTTAGCCAGCCCACTTTTCAGTACAGAAAGAAAGAGGAGAGCTCTGCTGATTGGTGCCTTCCTAGGGCTTCACTGGAAGCAGCTGAGTCTTCAGTCCTTTAAATTGAGTTGTTTAATCGCAACCAGCTTTCTTTGCTTGAAATTGACTTTTGTGTACGTGTGCATTTAGTGGGAGGAGGAGATGCAGCCCATTAAACTGCTCTCTTCAGGTTGTGGCTGTGGAAACTCAATTTGCTGAAGTGCCAAATGTTGGCAGGGCTTTGGGGCACATCTTGTGGGGCTCGTGGGGGGAGGATTGAAGCTGCTCGTGGGGACAGTTGAGAGAGTACTGTGATGGGAGGGAAGAGTCCCTCTCTCTCATCTCTCAGGAGGGATTTGGGGCCCTTGATAATCATTGGTGGGTCATGATTCTGCCACATCCTGGTTCTTCACCAGAGTCCCATTTCCAAATGTCCCTTTCCTGGTGTCTTTGACCTTGAGGAGGCACTGTGTATTTGGCAATGGAAGTACAGCCACACACAAGGCCAAGTCCTCTTCTGCCGGAACTTCCTTTGTAGAATATCCAGAAAGTGTGTTTGGTTGGGTTTTTCCAGATATTTCCAAACACAACTCTGATCTCAAATCGGGGCTCACTGGGGTTCAGGAACCATCTTAGTCCCTTCTGTTGTAGTAGCTAGAGAGCTGTCACATTAGTTGTGTGAGAGAGTTCTGTTATTTCCATTTCACAGTTCAGAAAACTAAGGCCTAGGAAGGTTCGGTAACTTGCACACAGCTGGGAAGTGCTGGAGCCTACATTCAAAACCAGATCTGTTTGACTCCAAAGCCAGCTCCTTCATGCGTGCTTAACTACCAGGCCCATGAGCCAGTGTGGAACTGGCTGGGGAGGTGGGGAGCTGGAGTTTAGATGTATTACCATCCCCATCTCCTCCTGATTTCTCCTGGAAAAGGTTCCCTGTCCTTTTTCTCTTGCTCCATAAGTTCTTGAGGAGAGTTCTCAATTTGGCGTGGAGATGTATTGTATTCAGCCCTCGAATCCTTGGTCCACTTATTGATTTGTAGAAGCTCTTTGTATAGTTGGGACGTTCAACCCATCATCTCTATTGCAGTTGTCCTTCTCTCCCAGTACAGTTGTGCTAAAGCCACGTACTCCTGCCTCAGGCTGAGAGCCACAGGCCTTAGGGGGCAGCATGCGCACAGGCTTTAATGACACAAGAGCTGGACCAGGGAAGGCAGAACTTGGAAACCTCACTCTGCCCCACCGCTGTGTTCCACAGTCCCATTGGCATGTGGTCTCACCGGCATGCCTCGTATTCTATTGTGCCCCAGTCCTCCACCAATGACAGCTCAGTGGGCCACACCTTTCTGGCATCCTCTGTTGTCTTTGCTTTTCCATTATTCAGGCTAAGTGGCTGTTTGCTCAGTATCGCCTGCTCCTTGTAGACATTATCTGAAAAATCCCTTTTGTCAGAAAGAATTCGCAGGTGTCAAATTAATATTCTTGGCACTGAGATAGAAATCCTCCCATTAGCTAGAGATCCAGTTGCTTCTTGTTTAAGGAGAAAATGTGACCCCGATTTCCCCGGCATGGAATGCAGGGCACAGGCTCAGCACTTCCTGCTGGTGGGAGGGGAGAGTGGCTGCATCTCCTGCCCAGAAGATGCCATTTGTCAGCTGCCTCTAAGCCAGACAGCTGCCAGCTGCCTGAGAGCATGGCCTGAAGGTGACTGTGCCCAGCAGAGAGCACCCACAGCAGGTGCTATCCATGTTCCTTCCTGACGGTGGGCTGGCCTGGGAGGGGCCGCACATGACCCCCACTCCTAAGCACAACTGCCTCCCAGCATTTAGAACAGTCGGGGAGGATCTGTCTCCAAAGAGACCTGGAGGGACATTTGTCCCTAAAGAATGTATGGAGATGCCCTAAACAATGGCTGCCAGACCAGGCCTGAATCCAGGGCTCTGGCCCTTCCTTGCCAGGAATCTTGGGTGAGGAGTTTAACTTCCCCAGACCCATGAAATGGGGCTAATGACGTCTCCATCTGCCTTGTAAACTGTGTTCAAAGAGAAAGTATACAGCACCACCAGACCCTGCCCACCTCGGCCCCCAGTCTGTCCTCCCAGTTTTCCTAGGCTTTTCTGTGAGGTTGACGTGCCCTTCCCGGGAGTAAGGCTTGTCCCCAGTAAGTCATCTTACCCTTCAGTAAAATCTTGGGGTCTATTTTTTCTTTTTTGGTCTTATCCATTCATTATGAAGGTAACTCTTTGCAGTTTGTACTTTTCTTACAATTTTTAACATCACTTTCTGGTAATGTTCTCTCCCCACGTGGCAGTGTGGGCAAGTGGCTAAGAGCGTAGGCTTTGGGGTTGAGTAAACCAGGCCTGGCTCTGCCTCCTAATCTTTGGCCAACTTCAAGCAACTGACCTAGCCTCTCTGAGCCTGTTCCCTTATCCATAAAGAGAGAACAAGAAAAGGAGCCTCTCTCCCAGGTCTGTTAGAATCCGGATCACGTGGGATGGTGAACATGAGCCATTCAGCACAGGACCGGCCCGGGTGAACCCGTGGTGGGTAGGCACTCCTCCAGTGCTGGTAATCATTTCAGTAGCAGGGCCCAGAGACTCACGTAGGATCAGCAGAATGGGCCCTGTGTCTGCCCAAAGCCTTTCAGCCTCAGCTTCATCAGCTAAAATCAGAATAGAGGATGCCCCCTGTCCTCTTTCCTGTCTCGGGAGGCCTGGGGTGGGGGGGTTGTTTGAAGGATTTGCATTCCAAGTCGTAGAAAGTCAGTCAGGGAGAGAGTAGACAGCCGGTCTGTCCCCCCGTGTCCTTCCTCTGTCCCCTTGGCCTCCCTAGGAGCCCTGGGTTGGAGTCACCCAGAGCAGAGTAAGGCGGCATTCAGTGGCAGCCTCCCTCACCAGAGCTGGAGCCCCACCGTCAGCATGTCCGCAGCATCTTTGCAGTGCTCCCCCAGCTCGCCACAGGCGGGGCTCCAGCCGGCCACCCCGGGTCCAGAGGGAGGAGAAGAAGGGCATCATTGGCTGAGACTGCAGCAGGGCCTCCCTCCACAGCCTCTCACTTGGAAACCGAACCTCAGACCAGGAGGAAGGCTCGCTGGGCCTGGTGGTCACTGTGAATGACTTCACAGTGGGGCCCACCAAGGGCCCCTCCAAGCATCTCCTCTGCACCTTAGAGCTAGCTGCCTCAACACTTCAGGGAAGAGACTCTCGATCCAGGAGGAGCCCCTGCTTCCCACCCTGCCCCCAGAGTCACCATGAAAAGAAATTGCTGGTGAGGATTTGTGGCTGATGTGACTGGTGCAGAAGCAGCAGAGAGAAGAACCACCTTTCCAGAAAATTTGGAAGGCGGGAGTCTGACAGCATTATTCATGGCTGTGGTCATCTCTAGCACAACAACCCACTGGCTGTGTGAAGAATGATGGCCCTTGTGGCATAGCCGTGACGTGGGGGAAATGGACACTGGGGCAGAAGTCTAAGGGGTGACTTAAGGGCTTTTTAAAAAGGTACTTAAACTACCCAGTGGGTTCAGTGATGGACCCCAGTTCAAGTCAGACACTGCCTTCCCTGTCCTCCAAGTGAGTAGGAGGAGAAGTGCCCAGACCCACAGGAGGACCCTGCCCAGCGTCTGCCGAGTTCTGAGGAAAGCGGAATTGGCCTTCTAGGGGTGTGGCCATCCTCTGGTGCAAGCCTCAGCCCGTCCTCCAGTCTAGCTCCCGGGCTTTGGGCCCCTCACCAACAGGATGGGTCACGAGGGAACGATCCTGCTGTGCCCTGGATTGTGTTTGAGGGATGCTTTGCCTGGGGGGAAGGGGAGAGGATTTCATCTGTTTTTCATGGTCCACATCCCAGGAGAAATGGAATGGAAAAACTGAAGAGGTTTTTAGCTCTCCAGGGAGAACCTTACCAGGCCAAGGCGAGTTGCCAGAAAGAGAAACCAGGCAAGGTTCGTTGGAGCAACCAGAAGAACAGCCCTGGCTGTGCTGTGGCAGCGTTGTTTGCACAGAGCCACTGCCCCGAGCTGGCAGGGGTGAGGCTGCCTCGGGCTTCCTCTGTCTCAGGGCGGGAGCAGCCCTGTTGTCCCACTGTGTTCCTTTTGCTTCGCACTCTCACCCACCCTGTTCACCTAGGTGCTCTCTAGACTTCCCCTTGTGATTTTAGTCTGCTGAGCTGGTGCCCTGGCCTTCAGGGCTGGACTTCCTGCTTTAAAGGACTTATTTAGTGATAAGACTTGGCATGAAATCTCCCCCAGGGGGAAGCCCCAGCCCCAAGAGCACAGTGTGAGGAAAGGTAACAGAAGACTCTGGTCCTCATCATTTCCAAGGTAACGGGACACTCACTCCTGTCCCCACAGGGAAGGCCTTCTGTTAGAAATTGGCCGTCCCTCACTGTCTGCCCCGCAAATGGGGGCTCGTATTTAGTAGAGGCCCCCTCCACTGAAGAGGTCTAGGGGAGCTGGTGATGGCCCTGCTGAAGCTCCCACTTTCAGGTTTCTTGGGGAACCTCGGTGGTTGCAGTGTGTCTGTGGCATATACTAAACTATGGGTACACACACTGTTCACATCGTGTCTGTCGTCCTGCCTGCCAGGTGGTCATGGAATGAGTGGTTTCAGTTGTCCTGGTTTGATTTATGATGAGATTTAGGTATGAGGAGGATAACTTTCCCAGGATCACACTACCAAGAACCAGAATTAGGCACTGGTTATATCTCATTCCAAGGCATCTAAAACCTTACAGCACTCTCCCTCTGCTGCAGGACAGGGCTCCAGCATAGATGCCACACTGTGGCACCCAGGCCTACCCCCATTGCACTCATGGTGTTCTGTCCTTGGCTGCCCTTCAGTTCTGTACTTTCTCCCTCTGAACAGTGACTTTGACCTTGTTCCCCTGCCCCTTCCCAGGCCCCTCTGAGCTGCCCCTGGCTCTCTGATGGGGCAGGGAGGTGGCAGCGCCCCTCCAGGGCTCAGACCATAAGCCCTCTCCATCTCCTCCAGAAAGTGTGAGGCCATTGGCTGGACCACCGAAGGGTGGCAAGAGGTAAGAGGAAGGCCTCTCGTCCTGTGCTTCCCATTTCTCCGTGGAGCCAGGCAAGTTGTATGATGTCCACCCTCCATTTTCTTCCCTAAGAAGCTGGGCTTGGACTGGACTCCCAGCTCTGAGTTTGTGTGGTCCTGACTCCACTCCCTAGAATACTAATGCTGCCTACTCAAAAGTGGACAGTCTTCCCTAAGAATGGGACTTGTTTTTCCTTCTCAGTTCCTTGCCTCCTTTTTTATTTCGCTCCAATTTTCATTCCATCCACTCTCCAAAACAAACAAAAACATCCCTCCATGCCTGCCTCAATTCCACAGATTTCTTTAAAATCAGATTCCAGTAAGGTAAAATCTCCACTCAGAAGACTGAAGGATCAGTAGGCAAGATCTTGATTCTTTTGCCCGGGGCCTGCCCAGTGTGGGGAGATGAGCAGGGCCTGCCCAGATAGCCCAGGACCTCTGCTCAGCCCCAGAATACTAGACGCTGCCTTTCTACAGCTCTCCTGAAGCTGACCCTGCAGCTTCACACTGGGACTTCAGAGATAAAGTGCAGGAGGCGGATCCCCCAGCCTGCAAGAGAAAGATGCTGGACACTGATCACAATCCCCAGGCCTCCTCTCCAGGCACCTAAGCCCCCAAGGCCATGCTCTCAATGGCTGCACCCCTACAGCTGGTCAGAGGTACCAGGAGCCTTGCTAGGGACCCAGGGAGGCCTCCAGGCTTCAGAAATGACATCTTGTCAGCAAATCATTGCTGAGGAGGAGAGAGGAACAGCAAGGTAACACACCCAGAATTGTGCCTGCCAAGAGGGCCTCTGCTCCTTGTTATTCTTCCAGGTCTCACACTGTTCTCAGTCTCCCTCCCCCTGCCCCACTAGCCACCCTAAGGTGTCTTAGTTACTTTTTTTAAGTCACTTTTCACATTTTTGAGACAAAATATCCAGCATCCTAAATTAAAGGAGGAAAGATTTATTTCAGCTCACAGTTTGTAGAGGTTTCAGTCCATAGTCGGCTGGCTCCAAGGCAAGGGGACATTGCAGAGAAGAAACAGTTCATGGCAGGCAGAAGACACCAAAAGCAACCAAGTGACCACACAAGTGCCAAGCCTCTTTCTGTCCCTTACATCTTCTCCAGGCTCCCCACCCTGGGGCTGGTATAGCACTCCCACCGTTAATCCTATCACCCTTAATCCTAGCATTGTATCATGAATCAATTCCAGAACTATGCCAAACCTATCAGTGGACTGGTTTTAGTAATCCAGCCACCTGTGAAAAACCCCTACCCATGACTGCATGAGGCTTGGGGGGGACATCTAGACACAAGCCGTAACAGAGGGGGACCTATAGTAACTGCCAGGGTAGTTTTTCTATTTCTATCTCCCTCCATCTTTCCACAGAGCAGAGGAGCAGGCAAGGACCAGAGCTGGGCACAGTAATTGGAGTGAGCAGGGTGAGGCCCTGGCTCTTGATAAAGGAGAAAAGTTGGGCTGAAAAGGGCGGTGGAAAGGGAGGCTTGCTTTCCGAGTGGTAGGGCCACCTCAGCAGGAGGAATTCCACCACCGGGAGCGCATTAGGCCCACCTTCCCCTGAGACAGGGACAGCGCCTCTCAAAGAGCCAAGCTCTGGGGCTGAGTTGCTTGTGGGGCTGAACACACTGCCTGAGCCCCACAGCTCATCTCTCCTTGAACCTGGGAAGTGGTTTCACCTAGAGAGACTGAAGGCCAGCGGCCTGGCTCTGCAGCCCCAGCCGTCCAAACCAGGGATGCCTTCAGGATCCTCAGGGGCTTTGAAAAGCCTGCTGGCTGGGCCTCACCCCAGACCTCAGCTGTTCCCTCAAGCTGGGTCTGGTTGCCTGGGCACTGGATTTTTTCACAGACACCCAGGAGATACTGGTGCACATCTCTGGTTGAAAGCCATGGTTATGAACTGGTACGAGACCGGTTTGGAGACTACAGGCTGGATTCCGGGCTCAGCCTTGGTGTCTGTCCTCAGCCTGAGGCAGAGTGGCCAGGCCATGGCCACTGTGTCCACCCCACACCCCCTGCAGTGCTCCTGGCATCTTCAGAAGTTATCATTTCTTCCAAGTTGTATGTTGGTTTTTTTCTCTGGCCCTAGAGACGGCCAAAGCTGAAGCAACTGAATTTTCATGGCAGCTCCTTGTTGGCACTTCACAGGACATACAGACCAGGCAGGGAATGTGGAGTGGGTGAGGACTGGATCGACCCCTGCCACCAACAAAAAGAGCTGTCATTGCATACTTCCTCTGTGCATAGCACTGCTCGTGGGGCGCACTCTGGTTTTCCCCAGTTTACCCAAGAAGTTAAAGAACTTGGTCAAGATCTCCACTTAAATGCTCTGTGAAATCTCTCTCTCTCCCTCTCTCGCTCTCTCTCTCTCTCTCTCTCTCTCACACACACACACACACACACACACATACACACACACACACACCATTTCTCCTGCGTATCAGGACTGGGCCAGGATTCCCCTGTCTTTATACCCACCCCTCCTGTCTACCACTCAGACCCTCTCCCAGCCCTTCTCACCCTTATGGCAGCCCCTTAGCCATAGGCTGTAAGAGGACAGCATCTCCCCAGCCCATAGGAGGTTGGCTGGACAGTGATCTGAGCTTAGTTGGGGTCGCCCTGTGCTTCCTGGGCCCTCCTCTGCCACTGCAGACAGGCAGCTGGGCTGAGTGAAGAGCCTGCTTCCCTGGGCCAGGCTGGTGTGAAGCTTGCAGGTCAGCTGGGATTCAGTGGCACCCGGGAGGTCGGTGGGAGGCCTCTCTTCTGGTTGCCTGACCACTCATCACTCAGCAACTGAACTCTAAGGCCTGAACATTTACTGCTCTCCCACAACAGCATTCCCTGCCCAACTGGAGGCAGGATTTACAACCCAGAGTACCCTCTTGGTCAGGCGCACAGGATGGAATAGATGAGCAATAGCTGGGACCAGAAGGAAAGTGACCCTGGACTATAAGCAAGAAGGGGGTCAGAGACCTGCTATCCAGGTCATCCTACCCCAGGTTGATCTTTCTTTTCTCCTGTACACCAAGAAGGGGTTACTGCCAAAACCCACACTGCACTGTACTGTTCATCAGTGGGACTGAACTGTAAACATCAGGTGCTGGCCCTTTGCTTGGACAGCACCATACAAGTAGTTATAGAAAGAGCTCCGATGTCTACTTAGAAGAAAGGTGCCTTGATCCCAAGAGCTTGTGTTCAAATCAGGCAACACTGAGGAAAAGAAAAGGAAAAAAAATAATAAAAATTTTTTAAAATATAGGTTGAGGACTGGGGATTTAGCTCAGTGATTAGAGTGCTTGCCTTGCAAGCACAAGGCCCTGAGTTCGATCCCCGGCACCACAAAAAAAAATAATAATAATAAAAAATAAATAAATAAAATATAGGTTGATAGATAATTGATGGATTAAAAATATGGTGAATTTTTTAATTTTTAAAGATTTATTACAGGAGAAGACATATTGCCATGAATCTCCCTTAGAATACTCCCCACAGCTTTGAACACAGTTATCTTATCATTCTTGCCACTTTCTAGAGTGTCTTTAGTTTGCACTGTCCTGGCTGCCTCATTGTCATGAATAGATTCCAAACTATTTCTTTTCATAGCATTTCGAATTCAGGATAGTATCAGAGCTGGTGAATAAGGTGGATGCGGACACGCTGTAATATTTTTACAAGCCTGCCTTTCTGTTGGATGACACTCACAGCATTTGCTGTTGGATTGACACAGTATTTTTTATCACACCCCGTAAAGAACTCACAAAAGAGGACTTCAAGAGCTGCTTCAGAAAGTGGCAAGAACAATGGGATAAGTGTGTGGAAAGCAAGGGAAGAGTTTTGAGGGGGAATAATTTTTTTTATTTAAACATTGACTGGACATTTTGGTCACCCCTTTAAAAATGTATGGGGTGGAGGCTGTTTCTGCTTTACCATGACACAAAAAGTTTGTAATCAGAATGGTTTTCTGAAAGGGAAATAAAAAATAGGGGTAGGCTTAAGCAGTCATCCTCTCCCACCCCAAGATCTGAATGTTCTTTGGGATAGTGCTCACCTTCCTTGTTTCACGGGGTGCAGTTGCTGAGACCCCAGTGTAGACCAAAGCTTTCCTCAGAGTGCTGCCCCTTTCCCAGGGTGGACCTGACCCAATTGCTGCTTTTTCCGGCTCCTGTTTACTCTCCATTCAGAGCAGAGGCCTCTGGCCCCAGTGCCAGCTGGTGTGGGTGCCTTTTCCACTACTCTGGGCCTTTGAGGACCCCTGTGGCCTTCAGCCTGGCTTCCTAGGGTAAGTTTTCTGGTTCGTTCTTCCCCAGCCCTGGGGTAGCAGGAGCCACTGGGCTGTACCCTCCTGAAGGAAGGAGCCGGGGTTCTGTGTAGGTAGAAGCAGAAGGCCCAAGCTTTTCCATGAATGCCAGGCCTTGGTGCCCCGTGACCTGACATCTCTGCACAGAAGTGTTAGCCTCTGGCAGTGCCTGCACAAGCCAGACCTCATCTTCCAGGGCCTGGGGCTGGAATCCATCTCTCCAGCTGTGTCTCTCTCGGCAACATTCTTGCAGCCTCCTCCTAACCAGGACTGGAGAGGGCCAGCCTGGGGATTTCCTGTCAGCATAAGAAGAGCTCCCTTGCAGGAGGGAGCCAGTGGACATCTAGGGCCTCATCAGCCAACAGCAGTCTGTGCAGACCCAAAGCTTCCTGAATGTTCCCTAAAGCCACATGGGTACACAAAAGCAGGAGGCTTCTCCATCCTTTTACTGCCTGTACTGCAGACCAGCATCTGCTGAGTTCCTCTCTGGGAACTTCAGGTCCAGGACTCTTGGAGGACAAGGAAGATGGGTTTCCCAGCCTGGGGGCATGGTAGATCTGCTCTCTGGTCTCCATCTGTGTCAGAGAGAGGGGCAGGGAGCCTCCAGCCCCAAGTGGTTTTCCAGGACTGGGCTGGGAACAGGTGTTGCAACAGTGGAGGCCAGTGGACCAACTAAATAGCACTGTCCCAGAGAGCTGTCCTTGACGACTGGAATACAGGGAGGTGACAGCCAGCAGTGCCCCCACCCAGAAATTGACACCCATATAGAAAAATGTCCTTTGCCGACATAAAGCTGCCTCCAAGAAGGGAGACCTTCTCAGGATCCCCGTGGCTTGCTCCTCTTTGCCGCTTCCTCTGTGGAGGGTAAAAGCCCTCCCCTTGGCCCTGAGGCCTCCCATCAGAGCTGCTTTGTCAGAGGCTTCCTATACCACGTTGCCCCTGACTTTGACCCTTGCACTCCAGTGAGGAGTCAAGACCAGCCCATTCCAGAACCGGGGACCAGCTGATGCCCCCCCTGCTGCCATGGTAACGGCAGGCACTCCTGCTCCTGCAGAATATTGCTTTCTTATAACCTCCCTCCCTCCCTTTCCCCTTCTTTCTCTCACACAAAAAGAAAGCACAAGTGTTTTATATTCATTTTGCAAAAACGCTGTGTAGTGCATACTAATTGGTGTGGCTTCCTCCTGCTTTCTTTGAGCTGGTCCCCATCCTCAGAGCCAAGACTCCAGGCCAGCCTCGGGCATGGGCCCAGTTAGTCTGCTCACTGGAAGAACTGGATCTGTTTTTCTGGTGGCCAACGCAGGACTGGCTGCAGCTCGTCAGTAGCTCTGGGCCCTTTCCTCCAGTCCTTGAGCAGGCCGTCGGGTAAGCAAAGCCACTGTGATCTCCTGGTCCTCATCCCAGAGCTTCCTACCCACACTTCAGGGACTGCAGGGTCTCCAGGTAGGTGGAGCAGCAGAGCCCTGGGCTGAGCAGAGACTCAAAGCCAAAGCCACCTGGAAGGGTGGCTCCCAGTGGTCTGTGATACTCCTGTGAGAGCCCTCATTTATGAGTCCTTCCTTTCACTGGCTCTCTTCTGCCCCAGGGCTAGGTCTGTATTCGCTTCAAAGCCTGTTGTTGCTTCAAAGCCTCAAGGTCTGAGTCAGGTTTATGGGTCAAAGGGAGACAGTCACCTCATACGCCCAGAAGTGGGTGCCCACTCACTCCCCACTGCCCACCTTAGCCCATTCTTTTCCCTCCATACAGGCAATGCCTTCCCTTCCTTGTCTCTAGGAGACTGGAGATGGTGACACTGTTCCAACTCCTGCTTTACTTAAGGGACAGGGGAGGTGCTGTGTGTGCACATGTACAAGCACATACAAGTATGTGTGGTGTTACCCCAGGCAGGGCTATGGATTTTTTGCCAGCCCCCAGGGACCAGAGACCACTCCTTTGAATGTAAGCACAAGAGGAGTGACTGGGATTACTGAAGGAACCTGTAGACAACACTTCCGGCTTTAATTGTACAATTGAAGTGTGATTTGCATTCATTTGCCATTTGGTGTTAAACTTTCTAAAATAAGAGAATTCAAGATATAAAATATGCAGCTCTGCTGGCTGCACTCTCCAGTGGGATGGGCAGCGGTGGGACAGAGAAGGGGCTGTGCACATCCTCTCTGGAAGCCCTCGATGTGAGCACTGTTGCTCTGTCCCTTTGCCAAACCAGGACCCTGAACAGCTTGGCTGTGGGACCAGAAATCTTGTAATAGAAGTGCTAAACCAGCCTTTCTTCGTGCCTGCTTTTTTGCTTATACATAAAGTACAGTCATCCGTCCGTACCAACAGGGAATTAGCCCCCAAACACCTGTGGGGTTGAGCTGTCTGAAGGTGCTCAAATCCTTTATGTGCAGTGGCATAGTATTTGCATATAACCTGCACACATCATCCTATATACTTCAAATTATCTCTGGACTTCTTGGAACACCTAATATAATGCAAATGTTATGTAAATAGTTGTACTGCATTGTTTAGGAAATAATGACAAGAAAAAAGACATTTCTTTACCCCTCTGGATATTTCCAATCCACAGTTGGTTGAATCCTCAGACAGAGGGCCTGCTGTGTCTCCTGTAATCTTTGGGACAGCCTTGCAAGCTCAAACCTCCATTTGCACATCTAGGGAAACCAAGATTCCCCATGAGCTGCAAAACAAAGTCCAGGCTGCTTTGTCTGGGTCAGAAGCTCACAATGGCCTGACCCAGCTTCTGTTGCAGCCCCATGCCCCATCCAAGCTGGACCATAAGGTCAGTTTCCCAGAACATGCCACACGGTTCCTGAATTCATGAGAGGCATATGCTAGCCAAGGGAACCACTCAGGGCCTCTCCTCCACCCTTGGCAAACTCATGCTCAAGTGCTTCCACAGGCTCCTGGCTCCTGAGGCCCATAGGCTGTATGGTCAG
The DNA here is from genome assembly GCA_004026905.1 of Hystrix cristata. Taxonomy (NCBI): domain Eukaryota; kingdom Metazoa; phylum Chordata; class Mammalia; order Rodentia; family Hystricidae; genus Hystrix; species Hystrix cristata. The sequence goes on along the minus strand of PVJO010014797.1, from coordinate 22,195 downwards.
TCCTTGCTTCCCCTGTCTGCCCACAAGCCTGTGACTCATCAAAGGCAGAGCCTGTCCTTTTGGCCTCACATTTCCAGCAGTGCAAAACAGGCCTGCAGGAGCTGCTGAGTAGATGTTGGGAGGAGGGCTGTGTGGATAAAGTTGACTGGCCCGGGGTCAGACAGTTGAATGGCAGGGTCAGAACTGGAAGTCAAGACCGTCTGGCCACAGAGTCCTGAGTAGCATGATTAACAGGCTAAGGTTTGGAGACTAGAGCTGGATTTGAAGTGGACTCACTGTTGAGCCAATGATTCATTCGAGCTAGTAACTCTCCAAACCCCAGACTCCTTGTGTGTAGTATGTAAGGGGACACATGTGATGAGTGACAGTGTTAATTCAGGCTGAGAGCAAGGGCAGCTTCCTCCTCTTTCCTCCCTGTTCCTTGCAGCCTGTCTCTGGAGCCACTCAGGCTGAACAGTCTTTCATAGACCAGGCCTCTTCCATGCCCCGGTTATACCCAGGCACCTTTCCCAGTGGAAATAAGCCCCTACCAGACACCAAGTGTGGGTCAGTGGGCCCATCCTGGTACCAGAGCGCTAGCAAGGGCCCAGCCAGCTTTGCTGGCTCACACTTTTCTTAGTTGGTACATTTGACCACCAGGATTTGCACGGTGTGCCTCTGCCCACCTTCACCGGCAGACCTGAGAAAGGCAGGTAGTCCAGGAAGGCACGCTGGGGCTCACAGATGCAAACTGCTGGAAGGAGACAGACATGGCCTCTCCAAACCCTCTTGTCTGTCCTGAGTCTGGATCAGGTCTGAAGTCCGGCAGTATAAACAAGACCCTCTGCCTTGGGCTGTGGACAGAGCAAGAATAAACTGCTCTCTGCATACCACTCAACTGGGAGTTAACCATGGGATGCCGATTTGGAGCTTTGGCTTGGTTTTTATTTCTTCATATATTTTCACATACCAAAGCTCAGCAATTTTTTTAGGGTTTTCACAAGGTTGCACAACCATGACTACTAATTCCAGAACATTTTCATTACCCCAAAAACAAAACCCATTAACAGATACTCCCCAGGCCTCCCTCCAACCACTCAGTAGCAGCCAGTAATCTACTTTCTGTGTCGGGATTTGTCTATTCTGGACATTTCATATAAATGGAATCATCCTGGTTTGTGGCCTTCTGTGTTTGGTATCTCTTGCTTAGCAGATGTTGGCGTGGTTCTTCCCCGTAGTAGCCTGCCAGTCCCTCACTTCTTTTTATGGCCAAATAGTATTCCTCCAGACAGATATATCCCATGCCGTTTGTCCATTTACCAGTTAATGGACCTTTCAGTTGTTCCACTGTGTGGCTCCGAGTGGTAATCACTGTGAGGGTTTATATAGAAGTTTCTGTGTGGACGTATGTTTGCATTCCCTTGGTAACTACCTAGGAGTGAGAGTATACCTACAGCCACTCTGTTTAACTTTCTGAGGAACTTTTGGCTTGATCCTTGCCTCACTATTTAATTTTGTGTGACTCATTTCCGCCATCCTCCCCTTACCCCAACTCCCTGATCTCCTTTCACCTCCCTGACCTTTGGGAAATGACTTGCATGGGATTTTGAGCATCAGGACATGTAGCCTCTGCCCAGCCCACTCAGGCAGGTGCTTAGGGTCTGCCCATCTTCCAGGGCTACCCATAACTGCCATGCTGTCTGCTTCCCCATTTTACCCTCTTCCCTCTGTCTGTCTTCCACTGCAGGAGCGTAGACCCTCTGGGGGCTCCTCCCCCCATGGAAAGAGAGATCAAAGCCCTGGGCCTAGACCCACCCAGGGTTCCCTGGCTCTTGGCCTGGGTGCAGGGGCAGCCCTTGCTCTGCCACCTGACTGGGCTATATAGCAGCCACAGTTTTCAGCCACCACGGAACCATTTTCCACAGGCCCAGTCAGTAGTAATGTCCTGAGAGCAGCCAACATCCCATATTCTAGTGCATGGAAGAGCAGCAAGTGTTCAGCCCCTTATGAGAGTTGTGTGTGCAGTGGCAAGTTACTGCCACTCCGTCTACCCACCATGCCATGGGGCAGGGGTGGCTCTGACTCACTCCTACAACCCCAGCACTTGGAGCAGCCAGGCACAGAGCATGGGCTTTAAGGGAGGTACAGTGGGAGGCAACATCTGAGTGTGGGCCATGGCCAGCCTGGAGTAGACTGGGTGCACCCAGAATGGGTTTACAGGCAGAGAGGGCCTCGGCAGGATGTGCCAGCCTGGCGCCAAGGACACCAGAAGTAACAACCAGGCAGTGTCGGGTGAGGCACTGGCATGTTACCTGCATTGAGGGAATCACTTTTCAGACTTCAAGGAGGGAATAGACCATACCTTTTCCCCTTTTTTGGAGATAAAATTAGCCTTTTTTTTTTTTTTTTTGGTGCCGAGGATCGAACTCAGAGCCTTGTGCTTGCAAGGCAAGCACTCTAACCACTGAGCTAAATCCCCAGCCCCAAAATTAGCCCTTTTGAGGTCTATAATTCAGAGTTCTTAGTATACACTTGGTCCCCACCTAATGATGGTTAAACTTCAGTTTTTTTATTACAGTGGTGCAGAAGTAAAGTAGGTTCAGTAGAAGCCATATGTCAGATTTTGAATTTTCATCCTTTCCTGGGCTGGTGATATGTAGTATATCACTTTTGATGCTAGGCAGCTCCCAGTCAGCCATGCAGTCACAATCACAAAGGGAAACAACCTGATACTCTACAGTTGCTGTGTTGCTAAACTATGATATTCTGCCAGGCATGGTAGCACATGCCTGTAATTCCAGCCCTTGGGAGGCTGAGGCAGGAGGATCACTGCCAGTTTGAGACCAGCCTGGGCCACATCGTGAGTTCAAGGCCAGCCTGAACTACATAGTGAGACCCTGTCTATAAATAAATAAGCTGTGATATTCACTGGGCTAAGTGTATTAAATGCATTTTTCAACTAGGATATTTTTCATATTACAGTGGCTTTATTGGAACGTAACCGCATTATAAATTGAGGAGCAGCTGTATTTACAAGGTTTTACAGCCATCAACATCTAATTCCAGAACATTTTCATCAGCCTACAGGGAATCCCATTGTAGCTTTACCTTGACCTCACCTTTGCCATGTTCCACCCAGCTGACCTGTCGGGGCTCTACCTGCTGGGCTCTGTGGCACTTCCTCTGATGCAGGGCTGAAGCCCTCTGTCACTGTGGTAACGCTTGACCTGGGCTTGGTATAGCCCAGGAAGAGACACAATTATCCACCTAGTCAGCTGATGTTCATTGGGCATCTTCTGGGTCCTAAGGGCACATTTGTGGGGAGGACAGGCAGAGTCCCTCTTCAGAGCAGAGATGAGTGGGGAGCAGAAAGGGTGGGCAGCACCTGCAGTGGGAGGAGCTCCCTGCCAGAGGAGCACGCCCATCACCAGGTGGCAGGAAGGCTCAGCAGTCCCGGGATATGTCACACACACGCACACACATGCACGAGTGAGCACACACACATGTGCACCCATAGACAGGCCCCTCCCAACAGTGCACATCCCTGGCCTCTCCCCACCACTTGCTGTACCAGCATCCCACCAGCTCTTGATAACAAGTGAAGATCATGCATCTTCTAGGGCTGCAAGGCTTCTGTGGATCATAGGGCAGCCCTGGGGGCCCTTGTGACACAACACAGCTTTCACACACACTCTGGATGGTCCCATGCGCCACTCTGCCTCAGAGGAGCTCAGTGGTCAGGCTGTGGAGGCCTCACCCCACCCAAGCCCTGATGAGAATACTTTGAGGCAGCCATGTCTGCTTGTGCAGAGTCACAGCCCCTATGTGGACAGCCCTATGTTGTCTGTGTGATCCAGCGTCTCCTCTGCAGTAACATCTGGTTTGTGGCCAGGGTGGGCAGGGCCAAGGCCACCACACACAGCAGAGCATGGCCTGGAGAGCACCATCAGACACTTGCATCACCCAGGGGCCCTAAGACTCACCATGTGTATAGTGTACCCTGATGCCTGAGACCTGCTTCTCCTGGGAACCCCTTGATCCCTGCCTGGGGCCAGAGAGGAGGCTCACAGGAAAGGGACCCAGCAGCCTCAGAGTGCAGCTTCCTTTCTGTGTAGCCCCCTGTCCACTGCCATCTGAGGTCCCCCTAAGCTGGACCTTCATTACATTTTCTGAGCACTTTGACAGCTGTGATCTTGGCTCGCACAACTGGCAGACACCCAGCTGTAGTCTGCAGGACACATGCGCACACACCCGCACTGCCGCAGATGGCTGTCTCTGACCTCACCCCTGGCAGGTCAGCTCAGCTCATCCCTCACCCTCTACTTGTCTCCCCAGGTCGTCCTGAAGGATCTGGAGGTGTTGGCAGAAATTGCTTCCTCCCCCGCAGGCCAGACCGATGAGCCAGGCCCAGCCGATGGCCCTGACCTCCGAGTCAGCCACTCAGAGCTTCATGCACCCACCTCCGGCAGAGCCAGCCTGCTGAACACTCCCAGTAAGTAGCTCCCCGAGGGCTCTGGCGTCAAGGACCCCTGAAATGCCAGTGCTGGGTCTTATGTAGACCAGGGGAACCTTCGAGCTTTCATTCATGTGCCCCCAAGCTCTGCCAGTGTGAGGGGGGCAGTGGGTTTCTTACCCTAACAGAAAGCCCCAGAGGGGCCCAGACCTTGCTCTCCAGCAGCCCCCCAAAGGGAACCCCACGGTTCCTTTCCCTCATCTTCCTGCACCTTTGGTGCTTTGAACCACTGACAAAGCACAAAAGCATGGAGGCAGGGGGTGGTCTTTTTACTTAGCAGTGTCGCCCCAGGCAGGAGTCCAGGCCTTTGGTCTTGTGTGTCACAGGTGGAAGAAGACTAGGCAGCCATTTCCTCCTCGCTGAGCAGCTCAGAATAGCTCAACATGGCAGGCAGCCCAGGCAAGAGACAGGATAAGGCAGCCAGGCTGTTTCTGAGCTGCCCTTGGAGGTGGAGGTGGCCAGGACGTCATTCCTCGTGCTTGTCCCCAGGTTCCACTCAGATACCAGGCCAGGGCTCTCCCTGGACTGCAGGGCTTCCCAGCTCCTCCTGTCCAAGGCAGATCCCACTTCCCTCCAAGCACAGGATCTGGGAAAAGGTACAGGGACACAGTTTGGTAGAGAAGTGCCCAGTGAATCTTGGGCATCTGCCTGGGTGTGTCTCTGTCTCCTGAACCTCTCTTGCTGTCCAGACACCTGGTCCTAGTTAGCATTACATAAGTTTGGTGGCCTTCAGTAGCAGTGTCCCTCCTGCAGCCCTGCCTCACTGTGAGTCATCTCACTGAGAGCCACCTCAGCCCTGTTTGGCCCAGAGACCAGGCTCAGCACATGGGAGGTTCAGTGCACTCTCAGGCCTCAGTGTACCCCAATACATACCACATACCAGAACAGATCCCAGAAGGCCCATGTGTTGAGATCACTCCCATGACCCAGAAAACCATGGGCTCCTCCACCCCTGAAGTGGGAGGCAGACAGGAGCCCAGGCCTCAGAACGGCTGTTTCTGAGGGCATCAGAGGGAGCGAGGGGCTCCATCACCCGCCCCGCTTCCTCTCACCCATTTCCCCAGGATGCCATCGTTTCCTCTTTCAGGAGCCCAGTTTCCTCTGGATGACAAGTGGCCATGTCAGGGAAGCTGTTCCCACATCCTAATGCTGGATCCCTGCTGAGTCTCCCAGTCCTGTCCCTCAGCCCAGAAGTTCATTGCCCCTCCGGTGTCCTCAGGGTAGCACATTGGAGCCAACCTGAAGTCCCTGGGACAGCAGGGATGCCAGAGTTGGAATGTGGGGCACAGAATAGGGAGTAGGAGCCATGCTGAGACAGAGAAAAGAATGGAAGCTCCTCCTCAAAGGGAGGCGGTGGCAAGGGGAGGGCAGGGCAGGGAGGAGGCAGGCGGCAGTGGGGGAGAACCCTTGTGTCGGCCTCCAGCCCTTCCTCCCCAGGAGACAGGTGCCCTGCCATCTCCCGTCACATAGCACAGAGCTGTGAACACTAGCTCCTGGGCCCGCCAAGGTGGGTAGACCACAAATGAGGCTGAGGCAGTAAACTCTCGCCCTGGCCATGGGCTGTCAGCCTAGCTCACATCAGCCAGGGATGCACTCAGAATTCATAGAAAAACAACAGACTATGCCAGATGGGAAGAAATTCCATCCTGGAAAGAACACCAGGGAAGTGCCTGCAACCAGCAGTGCTCCTGCCTTCAAGAACACATCGCAGGGCTGGGGATTTAGCTCAGTGATTAGAGTGCTTGCCTTGCAAGCACAAGGGCCTGAGTTCAATCCCCGGCACCACAAAAAAAAAGAAAAAAGAACACATCGCATTGTGAGCCACGAGCTCTTAACCTGAGCCCCATGTGAGGGCTTCAGGCCCATGACAGCCTCTGGGCTGATACACGTGTGTTGACACGTGTGAGTTCACAGCTAGCATCCGAGTCTCCAAGTCAGTCTGTAACTTTAAAGGTCAAGCTCAAACCAATAATGAAAGAATGTGGGAAGCCAGCGTGCCCTTTCCTCTCCTTGGCCCCAGCTGTCTCGGGAGGTACACACTAGGCGCCACAGATGTGGGGAGTGCTATTTAGATCAGAAAGCATGCAGGAAATGTTCACTCCTCCTGCTGCTGCCTGTCCTTCCCCAGAGTGCTTTCCAGCACGCACGGCATCATTCTGCCTGTTTCTGTGTGGCCGTACAGGTGGACAGAGTCCACAGGGCCTCCTCTCTTCCTGTCTGGATTCTGCTTCCTTTTGGCTCGCCAGGACACAGCAGAAGAACCTGCATGTTGTGTCTCTTAAAGGGTGATCATCCCACCCTCCGTGGAGAGACTTTGTGGAAAGCAAAGGAGGCAGGGAGCCTAGCAAAGATGAAGTTAGGTATCTGCAGGGAGCCAAATGGCCCCGCCTGAACACTGGGTCTGTAAACTCAAATGGTGCAGATCAAACACAGCAGTGGGGAAACGAGACCCATCACATGCCTGGGTGGCTGCTGTGCTAACCTAAATGTGCCACAGCAGTGGTCCCCAGGGCCCTGGAGGCAGATTTGCCCACATGGGATTTCCCTCTCGCCTAGCCTAGCATAAACATTTTTCCCTGCAGCACAGAGGCCCCAGTCTGGGTTCTCTCATCCTGCCTCCCACCCATGGCTCCCATGGCTCAGCTCCTGTACCTTCTCTGCCCTGTCTCAGATTCAGAAGGAGTCTGCAGAGGCGCTGCCAGACTCTGGGAAGAGGGGACAATGGCCAGGTCTGCAGGCCAACCCTAACCCTGAGCCTGCATAGAAAGCGCAGCAGGATCAAAGAGGCCCCTTGGATGGGTCCCTCTATCCTTCCAGGTCCTGGATGGCTCTGCTGCCAGAGAGAGAGTAGCTGGGCCTGGGGAGACCCAGGCAGCCTTAGGATCTGTGGCCAAGCACAGCAGCAGGGGACATCTGGGGCTGAAGGTCTCCTCAGGACTAATGTTTGTCCTTCCTGACTCTCCTGCCTGCCATGAGACCCTTCTTGGTGGATAAAACTACTGGTGGCCACATAACCCAGCAGCGTTGCTGATCTAAGGTATTTCCGCCTCTATCTCAGAAAGCAAGGAAAAATGAAATGTTCTCAGTGTGACCAGATGTCACCAGGCAGAAACAAGTTCTAGAGCAAACCCAGAAAGCCATCTGTGGGCATGCTTCCCCGCAGTAACAGTAGCAATGATAACAGTGACTGCCGGCATTGGTGGCACGCTCACTGGGACCCGCCCTGTACTAAGCACTTCATGCAGGGTGGCTCACATTCAGTCCCTCAGCTGGACATTGTGACAGGCATTGGAGCTGGCCTGAGAGCCTGGCCTCCTGACCGTCCACTCAGGAATCCCACCCTTGTTGACCCTGGAAGCTTCCGCTACTTAAGGAAAGGAGCATGGGGGCCGGGCCTGTGGTCTCAGTTTGGTGGTTCCTGGGGAAGTCACTTCTCTCTTCACAGTGACTTCAGGGGCCCCTGTCTGGCCTCAGGCCATATAATACCTCATTTCCTGTCCTGCTGCTGCCCCTCCACTTGCTGCAGCCTTTGCTCTTTGAACCTCAAGGCCCACCTCCCACATTCCATTTCACCCCCCAAGAGGCTGCAGAAGGGGTGATGATACAGGTTTGGAAAGATCCGCAGCCTGCATTGAGTGTCCTGCCTTGGCATTACGTCCTCACCCTCTATAAGCTGGGTGCTAGGCACTTGGTGAACTAAACACTCTGTGCTGTAGGGACAGACTTGGCTTCCATCCTGGGCATTACAGGATCTTCCGGGTGCCTGGGCCAGCTCCAGGCGCTGTCCTCTCCCAGGCTGCCTCCACCCAGTCCTCATGCTTCCTCAGGCTGGGTTGGTAGTAGAATTGACATTGTCCTTCCTGCCTCTGACTTCTTAGAATCCACATGCCCAAGATGCAGGTTGTAACTTCTGAGTGGCCCAGAGTTGTCAGAAAAGCAAGCATTCACACTACTCCCAGGAGCGTTTTATCGACATTACCAGGTGATTTGTGTGCCTGTCTCAGGCCACAGGGGTGGTGTTTTACTTATCTCTGAATCCCCAGCATAAGGTACCAGCATGGGTGTATACCCTCTTTTGGAGTTCATTAAAATGAGGAAAGGCAGGGGACCAATCGCCAACATAAACTGAGGCTCCCCAGCAACACTGCCCAGGAAGGTATCCCCTCATGCGCTGGCTGCCAGGCCTTTTGGCTGACCTGAGGCCACCCTAGCTCCTCCCTCCAGCAATGCCCTGGGCCCCAGCCCTTGCTCTGGAGCAGTAACACCTCTTTCTTGGTGACAGATTGCCATGCAGCTTCCCTACTGCCCCATCAGATAGAAAGTCCTCCCGGGCCTTGCTCTGACCCATTAGCTTCCCTCCTGCTCTGAGTCAAGCAGCTGGACAGCCTCCAAATGTGAGTGAGGCCCCCCCCCCACTCCTGTCATCGGGAACCTCACCTGGTCCACAGGAAGAAGGTGATCCCCTCCTGGATCGGCTCCCCGGGGGCCCATGCTGCTGTATCTTTTGTCCATGCAGCCGAGAGGTGGATTCCCTTTTTCCCAGCCGCTTAATTCTCTGGGGAAGCTGCCCATCTGTGTCCTGTCTCCCTTGGTCTCATACCAGCCTCCCAGTCATGCTGCTCCTTCCATAGAGCACTTCCTGTGCCAGGCACGTGCTGCACCCTTTCCGCTGTGACGGCTCACAGATGAGGGACTGACCTCAAGAAAGTCTCACTGCCCTCACTGCCCTTGCTAGGCAGCAATGGGACCTGGATCTGATCTGGTCCCTCAGGCTCCTGACTGCTCCAAGTAGCTACTGGCCCTTCCTGGTACTTTCAGGGCAACAGATCTTGATGCCCACTCACTAGGGACTGTCCCGACACACGGCCCTGACCCTGGCAGGGAGAGAGGGTGGGGAGCGGAGCAGGAACCTTGCTGTGCCTGAGCTGGCCGGCTAATGTTTTCGCATCTGGTTCTGTTGAACTGTAACTCGCGTTGTGTATTGAGGCCAGAGCTATTTTTATCCTGACATGTGAGGTTCCTTCACGTCATAGCCACAAAACTCAATCCAAAACATCCCAGGGAAGGTTGTTTGTGAGACGTTCTGCAGATTCTCATGTCGCCACATCAGGTTTCACTTAGCAACATCTGCGGGGGCTGGCTCCCCAGCCACCACCCCACCGGCCTGGCTTTGTATACAGAGGGCTCCCCACAGCATCTGTCTGCCCCCAGGCAGCCGGCCGGTCACGTGAACTTCCTGCCAGGGCCTCGCAGGCTCCTTGCTTGCCCAAACCAGAAACACGAGGCAGGTCTGTTTGGCTGAGGTCCTGCACTCTTCCTCACAGCCCATCCTTTGCAGGACTGGGCTGGAGTCCCGCTCTTCTCTGCCCCTCAGAGACCCCCTGAGACACAGCAGGTTGTTCTCCCCTCCCCTGCCCTCTGTTTGCCACCAGAGCAGCCTGCCCCCATCCCAAGTGGGCCTGCAAGACTGCCCTATCAGTGGTACTGGGAACACAGCCTCTTACCAGATGCTTAGCTGCAGTACTACCCTTCCTGGTGTATGGACAGCCCCCAGCCCAGGGCCCTCCTGAGAAGTAGAGTGCTGCCAGCTGTGCCAGAGTGAACCTGAGCTGCAGGTGAATGAACAACAGGCTCCTCCAGGAGGAGCAGGCTGCAGGCAAGTGTAATCCAGTGTTGTTCTGAGGCTTTCATTGCTGGAATCATCCTTCGGGAGCCACTTGTTCTCTTTCCACTTCGTCTGTTCCTCTCGTGCCCGAAGCCCTAGGTTAGAATCTCTTTTCTCAAATTCTGTCTCAAACCAGCTAAGTCAGAGAAGTGGCTGGGCACGGGGGAAACTGAGGCTGAGAGAGGTTCCCACAGGGCCTCACCCTGTCCCTGGGGAGCACTGAAGAGCACCCCCTTCCTTGTCCTGTCCACCACCTTCTCCCGTTATCAAAGGACACCCACCCTGTTTTGGGGCAGTGTCTTAGTTACTTTTCTCGTTGCTAAGACAAAATACCCAGCACTCACAAATTAAAGGAGGAGAGGTTTATTTCAGCTCACAGTTTGTAGAGATTTCAGTCCATAGTCAGCTGGCTCCAAGGCAGGAGGCACGGCAGAGGGGCATCAAAGCAGCAAGCAGCAGCAGCAGCAAACCTCCCTCTTCCTTTTATCCCATCCAGGCTCCAAGACTTTTGGGTGGTGCCACCCACACCCAGGGTGGGTCTTCCCATTATCCACACCCAGAGCTATGCTAAACCAATCTGTGAGTTAATCTAGTGCCATACACCCTTAATCCCAGTATCACACGCCCATTATTCAGCCACCTCTGAAAAGCCCCATCAGTGAGTACATGAGACTTTGGAGGGACATCTAGATATGAGCTGTGATAGGCAGCATCTCCTCTGGAGGCTGTGGTCTTTCTGGCAGGTGCACTCCTGGAGAACAGAAGGTCCTGCTGTTGATGGTTGTTCCCCCTGGAGCTCCTGCCACACCCTTGCTTTCTGTCAGCTGGGTGTCAGGGAAGGCACATGCCCTGATCAGGGAGTGGCTGGCTTCTTACTATTTATGTTGTCTTTGGACAGCAGGAGCCCGGCAGGGCTGACTGCACAAGCTTTCCTGGTAGCTGCTGCACTGTGAGAATGCAAATCACTTGATAGGGCTTCTCCACATGTGACTCTGCCCTCTTCCTCCACTTCCTCTTCCTCCTCTGCCTCCTCCTCCTCGTCCTTCCCTGTAACCTAGACTCGAGAGGCCATTTTTGGCCCAGAGTGGAAACTGAGGAGACTAGAGATGTGTGCAGAGCACCCCCTTCCCAGGCCTTCTCTCCTGCTATCTTCAGCCAGTCTATCAGCTGAAGAGGGTGCTGGTCTCCCTCCTGGGATATGTGATTTGTTGAGGGGGGACACCGCATCCCGGTACAACACTCTGAATTTGTCCCAGATCTCAAGTCTCCCCACTTTAGACATTTCCACACAGCCCCACAGCCCAAGACGCAAATGAGAGCAGTCATCCCGTACAGGGCTCTGGGACAGGAGGCATCTGCTAATAAAAGCAGCCCCTGTTTTTGAGCACAGGCTATATGGCAGGCCTCAGGCCTGGTACATTGCATGTTTTGTCTTATTCATTAGGAGCTCTTAGTGCCCCCACTTGCAAGTAAGGAAACTGAGGCCACATTCAATGCTTCCTACTGCCCTGTGAGGCTGGAACCCTAGTACCTGCCCGAGGCACCAGCTCCTTAGGAGTGGATGGCCCCAGCCAGGGAGGATTTTTTAATGGTTACTCCCCATATTGCTCCCTTTGTCCTTTTTTCAATTTTTATTTTTATTAGTACATGTTTACAGTACATAATGATTACATTGATCACGAGGAATTGGTACGTGCACATAACACATCTTAATTCTTTTTACATCTCCTTCCTTTCCCTACCCCCCCCCACACTTTGTCCTTTTAAATACTTTAGGACTAATTAGCCCTAGACCTGAAAATGGGTTGGGCAAAGGGTACACACAGAAAAGCAGGAAGGGGACAGGGACACAAGCAACCCTTACAAATGTGCACCTAGGGGAAGCCTGAAGTTAACCAGGCCCCAGTCGCCATGCATGTATCTGGAGTGTGGTCAGCAGCCAGCCTGTGTCCTCCGAATTCATCTCTGAGGATGAAGTTGGTGAAGTGGGGCTGCCTCAACGTTTGTGTCCACGGCCATCTCTTCAGAGGTCCACCCAGCTGGGCCTGAGGTAACTGAGAATGTGACACTAGTTTCTGCAAACAGCTCCCCTGGGCCAGGGAGCAGAAACATTTGCCATTTCAGAGTTACTCAAGACCTCCACAGACAGGTGGCCTCAGGCAGAGACCCAGAACACAGTCCGAACAGGAGGAAGTTAAATAAGGTCTGCCTTTGACAGGGCTCCTCCCTCCAGCCTCACTCCAGCATGGTTCACGGGGGCTGCCTACGAGGGGCTCAGAGATGAGGATGGCAGGGTTCAGACATGTGGCGCCTGTGAGGAATCCTCATGGAGTACCCATAGCTGGGAGAAACCAGTCAGAAAAAGACCTCTTCTAGTTCCCAGCCACTTTACTACAGGGACCAGAAGAGAACTTAAGGACAGAACTCCTGGGAGGAACATTTTACTGCCACTCTCTGGGCGCTGGCATCTGACAGTCAGGCCTAGGGGCTCCTCCGTGAGACTCACTTGCAATGCTCTGGACGGTTCCACACACTCTTTGCCTGGTTCCCCTTCCCTAGAGCAGGCAGGGCTGCGTGACTCCCACAAGTCACCTGAACCAGAGAGAGGCTGGCAGAAGGGAGCAGCAGCCCATGAAAAAAGATATATTGGGCTTAGTTGAAATTTAAAATTGTATGAGGCTGTGTGTGTAGCTCAGTGGTATAGCATTTGCCTGTCATGCACAAGTCCCTGAGTTCAATCCCCATCACCACAAAAAACAAAATGAAATAATTAAATTTTGTGCTTGAAAGGGCATCATCAAGAAAGTGAAAGGACAGCTCATGGAATGAGAGAAAATATTTACAAATTACATACCTGATAAGAGACTTGTAACCAATCCATGAGGAACCCTTACAACTCAGTAAGAAAAATATCCCAATTTAAAAATAGGCAAAGGAATTGAGTAGGCATCTCTCCAGAGAAGATGTGCACATGGCCAGTAAACATACCAACATTAGTCATTAGAGAAATACAAATCAAAACCACAATGAGATACCACTTCCCATCCACTAGGACAGCTATAATCAAAAAGGCAGATAATAAATGTTGGCAAGGATGAGGAGAAATTGGAACCCTCCTGCATTGCTAGTGGGAATGTAAAGTGGTGCAGCCGTTGTGGAAAATGGTCTGGCAATTCCTCAGAAGTTAAATACAGAGTTGCCATATGACCCAGCAGTCTCATTCCTAGGTAAATACCCAAGAAAAATGAAAACATACCTACACAAAAAACTTGCAAATCAATGTTCCCAGCTCCATTATTCATATAATAGCCAAAAAGTGGAAACAACCAAATAGCCACCAACTGATGAATGGACAGAATATGGTATATCCATACAATGGAACATTATTCAGCCATAAGAATGAAGAACTGATGTGTTTTCTGAGAATGAGCCTTGAAAATACACAGCATAAAAGAAGCCACGTAGCATAAGGTTCCATTTATATGTGTGAAATGTTCAGAAGAGGCAAGTCAATAGAAGCAAAGTAGAGCAGAAGTTTCCAGGGCCTGGAGCAGGAGAGAATGGGAGGGCACTGCTAATGAGTACAGGGTTTCTTTTGAGGGTGATTAAAATATTCCAGAATTAGTGGTGATTGCTCTGCAGCTTTATGAATATTCTGGAAAACCTCTGAATTATACTCTTTGAATGGGTGAGTTTTAATGGTACACAGATAAAATCTCAGTAAAGCTGCTATTTTACCAAAGATTCCCTGTTAGTGTGTTGGGCAGACTGAGTGACTGCCATCTTTGTCGCCTCTTTGTGGCATTGTTGAGGTCAGCATGCATTAGAAAGGAAAGAATGAATGGGGAGTACAAATACGCCATGCCAGGACCGTCCAAGCATCCCTTGTCCCCACAGAGCTGGACACGTCCATTGCCCCCAAGAGCTGGCTGCTTCACTGAGCACATGATATGGGAGCGAGTTGAAGAGTTGGCAGTAACCAGCCTTCTGTGTGTTTTCAGCTGGGACACGTACCAGAGAAGGACACTGCATTTCCTCTTAGAAAGCCAACTCAGGGTTTTGAAGGTGTTCAGAGCACCAAGCTAAAAGAGTGTCTTTTCCTGAAAATGAAGAAGAAGGATGTTTGATTTCCAAATGTTAGATGAAGAATAAAACACTTTGCACTGTTTGGTGTTTGCTGTCTTTAACTTAGTGGGTGTGCACACCATTTATTTCTTCTCACTTAAAACTGGAGGAGTTTGGCTTCTGCCTCTGGTGGGTTTGCTGGTCTTGTTAACCACTGAGTATGTGTGCCTGCTTCACCCCTCGGTTCTCTTTGATTTGTCATTGTCCTTACCTGGGCAAAGTACACCCCAGGTGTCTCATTTATTGCGATAATGAGTAGACTTTTTTTTCTAAATGTCATAGCACCTAGCAGGGTCTTCCACATAAGAGATGTTCACTGGGTAGTTTGGGGTTGGGTAGAGGAGTGGATAGGTAAATAGGTGTTTTTGCAAGGAGCAAAATGTGCTTCCTATATGTGCTTTACACACTGGTATGGTCCTTTTTTTCTTTTGATCCATGGCCCTTAATTGAAGATTTCGTCATTTCGTTACACACAGACTTCCCCACTCACCCCCACACACACCTTTTAGGTATTTACAGTTGTTCATATTCTATATGGGTCTCCTCACCCTGTGGACACATAATCAGAATATCTCCTGGCTCTGTCCCTTTCTCTGCAGGTACCAAAGGCTTAGAATGTTCTCCTTCTACTCCCACCATGAACTCCTACTTTTACAAGTTCATGATCAACCTTCTGCAGAGATTCAGCAGTGAACGGAAGCTCCTGGAGCTCAGAGGCCCCTTCATCATCAGGTTAGCCCCTTGCGCCTGCTCTTTCCCTGCTCTCTCCTCCTTTTCCTGACCTTGGTGTGTGTTCTTATAAGAAACGAAGAAGGTTCCAGCTGCATACCGGGTTGCCGATGCTGCTGCCAATGTGAGCCAGGACACTGTAGACATTTCTGTGAAACAACTGAATTATGTTTTTGCTTGTTGAGATACCATTTCCCTTCAGGTGACCCTAAACCCCACCATCAGCCTCTGGAGAAGAAAGTGGGGTAGCCAGAACGAACATGACACAGGGCTGTGCTGGCGGCCCTGTGGGATTGGTGGGGTCAGCTTCTTGAGTCGTCCAAGCCCAACACTGGTGGTCCCAGGGACTCAGGCCTCGAGTACGGTCAGCAGCAGGTAGCGTGCCCAGCTTTCTGTGGCTCATACGCAGCTCCAAGGAGCAGGGTCGTCAGAAGAGTGACCCAGTGTCATCTTCCGGTTAATGACAGCTAAATCAGGGGCACAGGTTTCTCCAAGCAATAGAGAGGCTTGAAAAGGAAGGTGCTGGGGCCTCCCACCTGGCCAGTGAAATCAGACCCTCAGGGGTGGTGGGCTGAAGTCCAGGGTACTTGGGGAGCAGATGACTCTAATAAGGTCTCAAAGGTTAGGGAGTTGTGGAGAGCTCATTTTGCTGTAAAGCAGAGAACAAGGGAAGAGGGACCCAGCTTGGTGGGTTATACCAAGGACCGGGGTGCCTAGCCCAGAGGTCAGTGGCATGGGCAGAGGGGATGCGACTTGGCAGATTTGAAAGAGTGCTGTGTTGCTGGAGAGAATGAGTTTGAGGGTCTAGGATTGATGGATCCAGTTGGAGGCTATTGTCCAAGCAAGGCTGGCAGCTTGTCAGAGGTGGGAAGCCGTGATGGAATTCAGTATTCATAGGAAGTCTAGTTGACTACGGGCTGGTTACCAGAGGGAAGAAGAGAAAACGAGTCAGGAATAACATGCAGGTTCCTGGTTTGAACCGCTGGGTGGATGGTGGCACTGGTCCCTGAGGTGGGAGCCCTGAGAGCAGCAGGACACGAAAAACGTCACATGTTTGAGTTTGATTTGCTTTGGGGACATCAAAAGAAAGATATTGAAGAAGCAGTTTGGTGCACCTGGCTCTTCAAAGGGAGGACCCAAGTTGCAAATCTAGAAATGGATGTTGTAGTTATTCAGTCAACAGATACCTACCGACACCAGCCCTGGTGTTCCAGTTGGTTCTGCCCTTGTGGAGCTTTTGTTTTTAGGGTGTACAAGGAGGCCAAGTGAGAAAGGAAGAGTTCTGAGGCTGAGCCTTAAGGAACTCCAGTATGCAAAGATTGGGGAAGGAAGGAGAAGCCAGAAGAAGAGGCTGAGAAGAAGGCCAGGGTGGTAGAAGGGAGGAGAGGAAAGAGAAAGCTGGCAGGAGGCAGTAAGGGAAGATGAGGCCCACAGGAGCCTGCTCTGCTTCAGGAGGAGCTGAAGGAGTGGGGGACAGGAAATGGGTGAGTAGAGACTTGATCCAGAAGCTGGCCTGCGAGGCAGGGAGAGCCACAGGCTAGCTCAAGGGCCAAGTGGGGCACTAAGGGTACCCTGGGAATTGGGCCTAAGAACTGCATCATGGGAAGGGACAGAAAGAAATAACTGCATGGGGGTACACACCTGTAATCTCAGCACTCGGAAGGCTAAGGCAGGGGGATTCGCTTGAGTTCAAGGCTCAACTGGGCCATGTAGTGAGTTCAAGGCCAGCCTGAACTACACCATGAGACCCTGTCTAAAAAACCAAATAAAGTGGGCTTGGGGATTTAGCTCAAGTTGTAGAGCACTGCCCTAAATTCAAGCCCCATCACCCAAAAAAAAGAAGGCAAGAATAGCGAGACCACAGCAAGAAGGAGCATCTGATGGTCTGAGCCCCCAGAAGAATGTCCCATGGGGATGGGGAGGTATCACCACCCTCCTGCTTCTCTGAGCTTTGCTCTGGCAGTTCCTGACTTCAGGGCACACATCTGACAGGAGGAGGCTTCCCGGACCTGTGGACCTTTCCATCCCAAGATCCTCCAGGGCCTGAGGCCTGTTGGCAGGGCTTACGTGGGGAGACCTCTGGGTTGTCCTGCTGCTGTGTTTCATGTTCTTCTTTCCTGCCGATATCTTTAAAGAGTGGCCTGCTGGTGGCACATGCAGGCTGC
This sequence comes from Hystrix cristata, assembly GCA_004026905.1. NCBI lineage: Eukaryota > Metazoa > Chordata > Mammalia > Rodentia > Hystricidae > Hystrix > Hystrix cristata. Next base: position 5,019 of record PVJO010014797.1, on the reverse strand, counting down.
CTCCGTGAAGGCACAGGCCTGAGAGAGAAGATAGCAAATGGTTTCACAATCCTTACACTGCTCCTCTCACCCACTGTGGTTGAGCCCTGAGAAAGAAGGGAGAAATTCTTCTACAGATGAGTTAGAAGCCTTTATCTGTGCAGTTGTGCATGTAGCATGGGGCCAGGAGGGCTACAGTCTGTGGGAGGACAGAGGCGTCCAGAGGTCTTAGAGACAGACTTCTGGTAGGGTTCTCAGCCTGGTGGGAGATGTGTGATCTCCCCACACAGCTTCCCCAGGCTGCACCTCAGTGTGGAGTCAGCATAGGAATGGGGGACCCTGAGGCTTGGGCAGGCTAGACCTCAGTGCCCATGTGGTGGGCATAACATTTAGGTGTGTGTTGAGTCTGGGGAAGCCAATGGCTCCAAAACCCTCATCTCGCAGGGTGCAGTGAGGAGGCCGGCAAGGCACTCCACCCCTGCCCACGCCCCCCAGCCTGAGGACGAGTGTGGCCTCTGGAGTCAGACCTGGGTTCAAACCCCAGTTCCTCCCATTTGTAACCATGTCACCTGTCTCCAAGCCCTTCCTGCTTTGTGCATGAAATGGGGCTGCTCGTGATGCCGTTCTGCATTGGGCTGAGCAGCATCATTGAGGGTGCCAGCCCTGGTGCCAGAGTTGGATGAAGGGGAGCTGTCATCCAGCCTCCTGACATGGCCTTGACCTTCTCCTCCCGGAGGGGTCTGTGGGGAGGGGAAACCAGACTCAAGTGAGAGATAATTGAACCTTCTGTGCCAAGAGCCAGCTCTGCTACCCCGGTGCCCGGAGCACCCACCAGCACCTTTTCCAGCCCCGCTAAACCAACTCTGCCCAGAGTAGGTGTTGGTGTGCTTTGCCGCCCTCCAGCCTCTTCCCACCCTCCATGCTAATGCCAGCCAAACAAGCCCAGGCCTTGTCCGCCCATGAACCACCCCACTTATACGAAGGAGAAAAGGATAGGAGGGAAAAAAGCCAGCCTCTTTGATAAGCTGTGATATGAACTCTGGCGTAACCCAACAGCTGTGATCTTTACAAGCCCGCTTCTGTGCTGGAAAGTAGCAAGTCTGAAGACTCTCCACGCTGCCTGCCAACACGGCCCTCTGGCCGGCGTCCTTTGGCTCCATCCACTGTGCATTTTTTCTCCTCCTCTTCCTCCCTGCTGCCTTGCAAAGAGCACTTGCCAGAGAATGTTTTCATTTTTAATGAGCCACTGTGTGCTGTGAATGCAAGGGCTGCGACCCAACCGCCCAGCTGATGGCGGATGAGTCTCCAGCACCCTCCCAGGGAAATGGGGTGCCCCTAAGATGAAGCAGGCATCCGGAGAGGATGAGCCAGGGCCCAAGTGGGAAAGGAAGAAGCGATCATGGGACTTCCTTCCTGAGACCCCCAACCCAGAAAAGCTCAGCACAAGGCTTTCGGTTCATTCTGGTCCTGCTGTCCCTCTCCTGATGGGGACAGACATGCTAGTTAGTGCTTCCCTAAACATACCCCTGCTCATACTGCCTACCATGCGTCCTGGGTTTGCATAAGAGCCCTTATGTGGGAAGAGGGGGGAATAGGTGGAGTAGGGAATTGATTGGCCATTGAAGTGAGCGTGGGGCAGGGCAGCCACTAGAAACTGGACTTGTTTGTAATTTCGGGGACTAGAGAGGAGGACATTGGGAGAAGCAGCTCTTTCATGCTGTAATTGGGAAATTCCACTTTGCTGGCCTTGGGTGTTCTACAGCACACGTGGGCCGACCCCTCCGGCTCCCTCCTCACATCCTGGAATCTTCCAGCTTCCCAGTCTCTGGAGTCTCTTTGCCTGGGGACACCCCTCTGAGCCCGTGAGGCTTTGTGTATGCCACACCTGCCCAAGGCAGTGGCTGAGCCCCCAGAAGCCCACTGTGCTGTGGCTGATGGAAGGCAGAGTGGAGAACAGTGTAAGTCCAGCCACCCTGATTAAGTGGGCATCTCAGAAGAGCATGCTTTGCCCCAGGCCCTAGACTGGAGCATCTGAGAGACCCACTCCAGTTCGCCTCCTCTCATCCTTTTAATGGATCGCATTCATTAGCTCAGAATAAAAATAAACCACTGTGGCAAATGCTCACCAACCTGAGTCTGCTAAAAGAGACCCTGGTCCCCCGTCCAGAATGCAGCCATATTGATTGGGAAAGAGACAGGACGTTGAATGGGGTTGGAGGAAATGTTCCTTCTCAGAGGAAGCTTCTCTTCTTCCCGACTTTAATTAAGGTCTGCCCAGCTCCTTGAGTGAGGCTTCCCCCAGTTGACACCACCCCGGGGGCCAGGGCTGAGTGCTTTTGTTTCAGTGCAAGACAGCCAAGGGGAGTGTGTGGCAGAAGTCATTCTGTACAACCGGCCCTGGACTTCCGATCGCTAACTGGAGACAATGCTGTGGGAATATGAGTGGCAGAGAGGCCTGATCTGACACATGGTTGCAAGGGGCAGTATTCAGAGACCCTGACCCATTCTGCATGCCTAATCTAGGGCAAAGTGACCTGGGGCCAGCGCTGGCTTTGCTCTGCCTCCTCCAAGCCGTCCCCGCACTGTCATATACACTGGCACTCCCAGTGAGAGGGCAAATGGAAGCCACATGTGATGGGCCTTGTTAGGCCAGGCTGGGATTAATTAGGTCCTCCCAGAGCTCGGAGGAGGAGGGAGTCCTGGGTGGAAGCTGCACAGTGTGTTCTGGGAGCCCAGCAGCTTCAAAGGGCGGTGCCCCCATGTTTCAAGGGTCCAAGCACTTTGAGCAGGACTGTGGGAGGTTAGAGTACACAAGTGAACTTGACAGAGGGAGGAAATGTGTCTTTCAAGGTATCCCAAGTAGCCAGCTGTTTGCTACCATGTCCAGGAGCCCCTGTGATAGAAAGGACAAGGCACAGGGGTAAGAGAAAGCTGCTCACCTCCAAACCTGCCCCCCACCCCGGGCATGTGGCTTTGGATTTGCCACCACTTGTCACCTTGGCCCCTTCCAGCCTCCCACTCAGCGCATACACTCTATAGTCTACACACCTGAGAGGTATCGTCCTGCCCCAGTCCATAGCTCAGGCAGCCACCAGGGCTAGGGGGTAGTTGTCACCAACTGTTTTAGGGGACTGTGAACTTAATAACAAATGTTTTTCAAAGCTTGAGAGCTTGTTTCCAGATGGAACCTGCAGTACTCTCTGGATCTGACTGTTTTGTTACCTAAAGATGCCCAGAAACTTGGAAAGCTTTGACACTGGTAACTCAGACAGCTTGGTGAATTAGCAAGTAGCTAAAGTATATCATAATGTAGCGTCTTTTTAAAAAGTAGCAGCAGGTTTGGAATTGGCCCATAGAGTCATTTTCCATCCTCTTGTCTCTTTAGGATAGGGCTGCATCTGAGCCAGGACAGACAAGCGTGTGTCCTTAGATAGTTTCCAAGTGCTCACAAACTTCTGGAAAGGCCCCTACAGCACGTGTGTATCCTGTCTGTCTGTTGCACGTGCATTTCTCAGGACACGCTTCCTTCTATCCTGTATCGTTTCAGCACATTTCTTGAGGCTGCCCTGTGAGGTTCTCCTTACCCCTCAAGGGACTGCTTTCAGCAGCTAGGCACTGAGATCACAGAACCCCCATACCCAAGCCCCATTCAGAATGATACCCAGGAGGGTTTCTGTCATGTGCATTTGTGAAAAACCCCAGACCAGTTGTCCTGTCCACATAGGAGAGGCCCTATCTTGGAGCATGGATAGTGGTGGCTCTTGGAGGGACCTGGCCTGGGGGAACCGTGATGCCACAGGGAGGGGTGTTGGATGGGGCAAATCTCTCTTCCTGCCCAAGCTGGGACAGCCCACAAGGAGGCACTTGGGCTCTGAACTGGACACTGAAACTTTCTATAAAAGTTTACTGCTTCCCCCATCAAGAGAATTAAGCTTTGCGTCTGTTTCTGTCGTCATCGCAGTTGTCTTATCTCCAAATGTCCCTATAGCAACAGAGCATTGCCCCAACCAAGGTTTGGGATACACTCTGCAGGGTATTCGACACCCACCCAACACCTCAGAGCTGGTTTCACCACCAGGCCCCAGTTTTGTGCGTGAAGAAGGGAAAGTACTGGCCAGGAAAGCGAGATGGTATGGTGGAAGCAGTGGCACCATGGGCCCCGCCCACCCTGCCTGCAGAGCAGCTTGTCTGGCTTGGCTCCTCCTGGCCATGTGGAATGCTGAGTAGATCTCTGTCCCTCCCTTCCTCCTCCTAGGCCCCCAGCCCCCCCACACTTGGCCCGTCCCTATCACAGCCTGCTTCCGGTCTCTGTCTTGCCTTTGCCACCATCTCCTCAGGCCTTGCTGGCATTTTGACAGTGAATGCCTCTCTTAGTCAGAGCCTCCCTCTGACTCTTGCTCAAGAAGACATCTCTCACCCCCTCCTCCCTCCAGCTGATCTCTTTTCTTCCTGATGGAGTGCACTTGCGCACGTTCTCCATGTTGGCCTTCTTGTTTTGAAGCTGAGCTGAGATAGATTCAGGCGAACTCAGGGCAGCTGTTGTTTTTTCCTAGCACTCTGTAGGGGCTGCAAGGTATGGTTGAACTGGTGCTCACTTCTGCCTTCTGGAAGCTGCTTCCTCAAGGGCTTAAGGTGTGCTTTCTCTGCCTGCTCGCTCAGAAGGCATGGCTCATTCCCACCAAGCCTGGCGTGTGCTGCAGTCATCTGCCCTGGTTCTGGCCACTTCATGTCTGCATTTCACCTCTGGCCATCAGTAAACTTGTGGCCTTGGGTAGGCCTTTCTGACCGCAGGCTGCTGCTCGTATATCCAATCTTCCCAAGTGAAGGAAGGACACCTCACCCTTCTGCTACTTCAGGGAACCTGTTTTGCAGGATGCACCCTGTGCCCAGGAGTTCTGACTTGAGACTGACTTAATTTCAACTTTGTTTTGCCAACCCTTTGGTAAAGCCACCTCCTTTCTTTTTCTTCTTCTTCTTCCTCTTCTTCTTCTCCTCTTCCTCCTCCTCCTCTTTCTCTTCCTCTCCACCTCCTCCTCCCCC